>RCUC01143238.1:0-70384 GCA_003697995.1 Taxidea taxus jeffersonii | reverse complement strand
TGATGAGAGGAGATTTGGTTTAGGAAAGGGGAATGGTGGAGATTTGGAACAGCCACTGTAGAAAGCCAGGATGGGTTAAGAATGGTTACGTCAAGCTGAGATGAGAATTCAGTAATTTTCAAACAGCAAAACACAAGGATGTGTGATTCCCCCTCCCCCCCGCTTAAATTTTGATTTACTATAGGAGAGCTTAAAATACTGAGGAAACCAATAGCTTAATGTGTTACTAAAGAGAAGAGAATCTAGGCCAAGAACTTTTGTTGAAGATTGAGTATTCTTCAACAACTTTATATTTATTCATTTAACTGATAATATTATCTATTTTGTATAAATATCACAGTAAAATTAGAAAGCTCCTACGGATCCTTTGGAATAGTACTTTATACTTTATTTTCTCAACATGCACAGTGGTATTCTTTTATAGAGAACATTTCTCCAAGGAACGTTTATTGACTATGGTATAGTGGAAGGGGTCAGATGTATCTGTTATCAGTTCTGGAACTACAGCTTATTTTCTATGTAATCACAGGCAAGCTTCCCAACCTGTCTCCTTACTTAAAAAAAAAAAAAGATAGTAACACTATTTATAAGATTTTTGGGAGGAGCAGACAGTTTAATGGAGGTAAACCCTAAGTGTCCAGTGACTGAACACCTTTCTCTTCCCTCTCTCCCCCATAGCAAGAATGTCCCAGCATTGTCAGTTCTGTTTGATGAGAGGCCTTGTTCTGTGACTACCTGATCATAGTAAGCAGGTAGTTCAAGGCAGTAGGTATATTTACAAATAATGATTTGTTCTATAAAAGGGTTAATCAATTACTCTTTTTTAAATTTTAAATTTATTTTTATTTTTATTTTAAAATATTTTATTTATTTATTTGACAGACAGAGATCACAAGTAGGCAGAGAGGCAGGCAGAGAGAGAGGAGGAAGCAGGCTCCCTCCTGAGCAGAGAGCTCGATGCAGGGCTCGATCCCAGGACCCTGGGATCATGACCTGAGCTGAAGGCAGAGGCTTTAACCCACTGAGCCACCCAGGCACCCCATGCCCATCCATTACTCTTTTAAGTGAGGCTTCCTTAAATGCCATAAAATGTTTTTTTGTAGACCATTAATAATATTAACATCTTTGCCTTGGTTTTGTCTTTAGAGAAATTTGGAATTCTGCTGCATTATTTGAAATTCCAGTAGCTCTAAAATTCTTTGCCTATATCTCATTTCTGGACTGATCTATATTCTGATGTCACTAATTTTGAACCTCAGTTTATAAAATGGAAATGTGTATATTTTAATGTACTCAGCATTATTTCAAACACTTTTTTTTCTCCTAGATAACTATACTCATATATGGTAGGCCTAGTGAAATACTGCCTTAGAATACTTAGTAACTTAGGTATATACAGGCATTAGCTAGAAAAATTGAAGGCATAGATTGTGAGAGGAGTGAAAAAAAAAACAAACAAAAGGAGTGTTTTCTGGGGCACCTGGGTGGCTCAGTGGGTTAAGCCTCTGCCTTCGGCTCAGGTCATGATCTCAGGGTCCTGGGATCGAGCTCCACATCGGCCTCTCTGCTCAGCGGGGAGCCTGCTTCCTCCTCTCTCTCTGCCTGCCTCTCTGCCTACTTGTGATTTCTATCTGTCAAATAAATAAATAAAATCTTAAAAAAAAAAAAAAAAGGAGTGTTTTCCAAGGTGAGTTGTTTAATGTCCACTAGATGTCTTTGTTTCTTTTGCTATGGATGGTTTGATTATGGCCCTATTTGAAGGTATGGAGATGGAATAAATGACCTTTTAAGTCCCTTTCCAACTTTGTAATTCTTAATTACTAGTTGTCCATTAATAGTTGTTGACTAAAAGCTCCTATTGAGTAGCCTGTTAAAAAGTGAGTTTTATTTATTATATAAGTTTTTATTTAAATTCTGGTTAGTGAGGGGCACCTGGGTGGCTGAGTCTGTTAGGTATCTGCCGTTGGCTCAGGTCATGATCCTGGAGTCTTGGGATTGAGGCCCCTCATCAGGCTCCCTGCTCAGCGGGAATCTGCTTCTTCCTCTGCCGCTCACCCTGCTCGTGCTCTTTCTCTCTCTCAAATAAATAAATAAAAATCTTAAAAAAATAAATTCCACCTGTTAACATATAATGTGTTATGAGTTTCAGGTGTACAGTAGTGATTCAACACTTCCACACAATAACTGGTGCTTCGCACAAGTGCATTTCGTAATCTCCTTCACCAGTTTCCCCCATCCTCCCATCCACTTCCCCTCTGGTGGCCATCAGTTTGTTCTCTGTAATAAGAGTCTGTTTCTTCCTTTGCCTCTCCTCCCTGCCCCCCCAGCTTTTTTCCCCTTTGCTTGTTTTTTGTTTCTTCAGTTCCATCTATGAGTGAACTCATGGTATTTGTCTTTGACTTATTTCACTCAGCATACTCATGTCGTTTCAAATGGCAAGATTTCATTATTTTTTAAAAGTGAGCTTTAGTTTGAAATTTGTATTCTTTCTAATTTTTTTTTGGTATGAAGATTTTTTTTGTAAATGTTTCTGTAACTTATAATCATGTCTGTATAACTTCAGCTTCATTTCATTTATTTCAATAGCATGTTCCTTCATTCTCTTTGATTTTTCTGTATCCATGACTGTCTTAAACTTAAGTATCTTTTCCTTTCTGATGACTTTCACTTCTATTTTTCTTGGTGATTAGGATTAGGTGATTAGGAGGAATTGAATGAGAGGGAATCAGTACTATTTTGTTTTTCTTATCTACTCATGGGAGAATATGGATAAAAGTGGTATTTAAGATATCTTCCTGGTGTGAATATAGGTATTTTTATCTCCTCTTATTTCCTCTGCCTTATTATATATTCTTTGAGGCGAAGAATTATATGGGCCTTCCGTATACATGGTGTTTGCTAAATGGGGTAGGTGTTTACTAAATAGTGTAGAATGGATGATGAATGTATGAGTGAATAGATATGATAATATTAATTGATTTAAGACTACTTGATAAAGTAATATGATGCAGACAGGGTTTTGAAAGGTTTCATGTAATATCTTTCAAATACCTTGAAATTAAGGACAGTAGTATTTAATTATATAGGCAACTGGAATAAAATACATTATTTCATCTCTACTAGCTAGCTTTTTATTTTTTATTTTTGGATTAGCTATATAACTTTGAAGGAGTTGATGTATTTTGAAGGAATCTGAGCAGTAGAGTATAATGACCCAACAGTGCAGGCTCTGAATTTAGACACATCTGGGTGTAAATCCAGGCTCTGGGTGTTTAAATTCTTTAAAGCCTCAGCCTCCTCTTCTATCAAATGGGGGTAACCATTTTTATTTAGTAGTGTGATGAGGATTAAAGGAGATAATGACTAGACAGCCATTTTTATCATATTTCCTCACGTGGAATAAGCATTCAGTGAGTGTTATTTCTATGTTAAAAGGGTATTTAAGTACTTAAGATAAAATATATAGTTTAAGCTGCCATCTTGACACAGAATGGCAGGTATAAACATTATTGGCTGCCTCAGTGTTGTAAAGAATTGAATACCTGGGCAGAAATTACTGTTGTGGCTACTTTTTTAGAAACTTAAGCTCTTAGAATGATCACTTTAGATTCTTTTATTTTGTATGGACGGTCATTTTTCTGTTCCCTAAGAATTTGAGAAGTGAGCTTAGATAAGGAAACAAATGAAAAGACTTGGTTGCTACAGACACTTCACTGTTGTCTCTGAGTTTGTGATGAAGTCCTGTTCTCCATAATTCATGGCAAGCTACAGTCCTTGAGCATATAACCCATTATCAAGAGATGGGAGGTATTGCGGCTTTCAGAATAAACTGTTTTGGTGACTAGTATTCACATAGTGGGTTAATTTATTGCTGTTAAAACATAGTTCAAAATGCAGTACTTTGAGCTGTTGTGGTTATGTTTTTTATTATTATTATTATTTTATTTTTTATTTTTTTTTAAAGATTTATTTATTTGAGAGAGAGAGAGTGAGAGAGCATGAGAGGCTAGAAGGTCAGAGGGAGAAGCAGACTCCCGGCGGAGCTGGGATCCCGATGCGGGAATCTATCCCGGGACTCTGGGATCATGACCTGAGCTGAAGGCAGCTGCTTAACCAACTGAGCCACCCAGGCACCCATTTTTTTTTTTTTTTTTAAATTACTGGATTTATAGCAGTCATTGCATGAAATAGACTGGACTTTGGCGATTTCAATAAACTTTTTTTTTTTAAGTATGTAGAGGCTGAACATTGGTAGAATTCAACATGATACAAAATGCTTAAAATCAAGTGTGATTTGTTGTTTTGCTACCACAGTTCCAACTTGTATTATTTTGTTCACGTTGCTGTAGTTGAGGCTGCTTCAGTGTTTTTGAAATAAATATTTCAGGAACTTGCAACTCATAGAAGGAAAAGGAACATTCTGAGAGAATTATCGAAGTGTGAGAATGAAAATAGCTTAAAGCTTCACATACATTATAAGTATAACTGAATTAGATATCACTCGCTCATCCTAAAAAATTAGTTTGAAAAAAAGTTTTCTTTCTCATTTTGAAAGCACAGCTGTGGAGACAAAAGAATTATTTGTGACATCTTAAGCAGTTTAGGCTTCTCAGTATAAGCTAGTTTTTGTTTTCCCAAACATGTGCCTTAGTTTTGGTATGAAGTAAAAATCCAAGTATGTTGGGAGAGAAAGCTCTGGGTGAGTGAGTGAGTGAGTGAGTGAGTGTGTGTGTGTGTGTGTGTGTATTGTGGGAGAATGGTAGTTCAAAAGAGAAGTAAGTGTGGTTGTAGATGTAATGTAGCTGAAGAGAGATCGGATTTGTTAGGGTTAGATATGAGTCCTTAAAGAGATAAGTAATAATTATGTAGGACCAAGTGAAACAGTATTCTTTCTTCTTGGTCTGAGCATCAACTTGAACGGAGCTCTTCTCATTCTGACAATGGAACTCTCTGAGCAAAGAACTCTCCTTGAAGACGCTACTTGAATCATTTTGTATAGGGCAGTATTACTGGATCAGTTCAGCAGTAAATACTGTAAGAAGATGCTGAATTCATTTTGAATACATGATAATCTCAGAATAAGAGAAGTATTGTCAAGCATGACATTGCTTAAAGCAGTTCATGCTTTTTTTAGATGTAACCTGACATTTTAAGTCCTAGAAACTTCTGGGGCACCTGAGTGGCTCTGTTGAGCATCTTCCTTCGGCTCAGGTCATGATCCTGGGGTCCTGGGATCAGCCATGGCTCAGGCTTCCTGCTCAGCCTGGAAGCCTGCTTTGCCATCTGCCCCTACCCCCTGTTTGTGTTTTCTCTCACTCTCTCTGTCAAATAAATAAAATCTTTGGGGAAAAAAAGAAAGTCCTAGAAACTATAATTTATATTAAAGGAGTTTAAAAAAAAACCCTCTATATTTCAAGATTATGATTAAGAGTAACTAAAATTATGGTACATCTTCTAGGAATTTATTTTTTATTACTTTTTAATATTTATTTGAGAGAGAGAGAGCAGGCTCTGAGAGAGTGAGTGGGGTTGGGGGAGAGGGAGAAGCAGGCACCCTACTGAGCAATCATGACCTGAGCAGAAGGCAGCCACTTAACCAACTGAGCTACCCAGGCGCTCTGCTTGTAGACATTTATAATGAAAACTGGGTCAGTTGATTTCTTGTTATTTTTGAGGAAAAATTAGCTGCTCTAAATCTCTATATTAATGTTGAGTGTGGAGTAAAGATAATAGCTTACATTGATTCACTGCTCTTTATTTGCTAGGAAGGATGCTAACATCATATTTAGTTTTTAACTTTATGATGATAAATATTATTTTCCCTATTGTATAGATAAAGAACTAAGGCCTAGAGAAATTACATGATTTTCCTGAGGTCACAACTAAAAATTTGTGGTGTCTACATTTATAATCAGTTTTTTCTGCTTGGAAATTTTTATATTGCCTTCATACTTGAGTAGTTTAGTTTGGTATACTATTCTGGGTTGCAATTTCCCCACCCCCACCTGCCTTTAGCACTTGGAAGGTATAATTTCACTGACTCTAGGTTTCCATTGAAACCTAACTTTTGAAAAGTTAGCTGTCTTTTTTTTTTTTTTAAATATATTGTAGTATTTGTTTCTATTGCTTTTAACATTCTTTAGTTTTACTACCTTGTCTCTAGGTGTGGACTTATTTTTATTTATTTTGAAATAGTTATTATTGTCCCTAAAATTTGGAAATTTCTTAGTCATTATTGCCTGGATATTTTCTCTCTTTTTTTCTTTCTGGAATGCATAATAGACATATCATGGACCATCTCTTTCTATTCTCTGCATTTCTTATCTTTGCTTACTTACTTTGTCTCTAAAAGCTGCATTCTGGATGATTTCTTCAGCTCTGTTTTCTGGTTTCTTGATTGTTTTTTCATCTGTGTCTAATCTGCTATTTGCTTATTATTTCATTGAGCTTTTAATTCTTTTAATTTCAATGACTATTTTTTTAATGCTAGAAGTTTTGAATCTTTTTTGTATCTGTCTATTCATTTTTAATATGTTTCTTTATGCTTTTAAATATACTTATTTTATAGTAAATAATAGGTTATCTTGTGCTTTAGATAATAACATTAATTTTGCTATATGTTGTACCATTTGACCCTGTCTTATGGTAGATTGTATTTTTTTTTTTTTTTAAGATTTTATTTATTTCTTTCAGAGAGAGAGAGAGAGAGAAAAAGAGAGAGAGAGCATGAGAGGGGAGAAGGTCAGAGGGAGAAGCAGACTCCCCGTGGAGCTGGGAGCCCAATGCGGGACTCAATCCTGGGACTCCAGGATCATGACCTGAGCTGAAGGCAGTTGCTTAATCAACTGAGCCACCCAGGCGCCCCTAGATTGTATTTTTTTTTTTTTTTTTGTATCTTGAAGTTTTAGATTTAACCTCAGTGGAAATTCTGTGAGGCTTGGGAAAAGAATATATGCTGTACTTTTTTTTTTTTCCTTGAAAAGTACCTATGGAGAACTGATGAATAAATAAACAAATTTTAACATATCCATATAATGAGGTACTGCTTAGCAGCAAAAAACATGCAACAACATGGTTGAATCTCAGAAGCATTATTCCTAATGAAAGAAGCCAAACACCAGAATACACACTGAGTGATCTATTCATGTCACATTCTAGAACAGACAAAACTATGGTATGTGAACAGAAGAATACATGGGGGTAGAGACTGACTGCAAAGTGGCAGAAAGGAATTTTCTGGGGTGATGGTAATGTTCTATATGTCACAGGGGTGCTGGATATGCAATTGTATACATTTTTCAAAAGAAATAAAATCCTACAACTTAATAAAAGTCATAGCTCCATAAAACATTATTAAAGCTCAGGTAAGGGGTACCTGGGTGACATAGTCAGTTAAGCATTTGACACTTGGTTTCAGCTCAGGTTGTGATCTCAGGATTATGAGATCTTGTCCTCTGTTGGGTTCTGCACTCAGCATGGAATCAGAAATTCTCTCTCCCTCTTCTTCTGCCCCTCCCACTTGTGCATGTGCTATCTCTCAGATAAATCAATAAATCTTAAAAAAAAATTAAAAAGCAGGCAAAACTCATCAAGGATCCTTCTGGAGAGCTGTAAATGTTCTGTGTTGTGATGTGGGTGTTACCTGGATGCCCCAGTGTTAAAATTCATCGGGCTGTACATTTAAGACTTTTGTACTACTATATAAGTTATATACTTTCAGAAAGAAAATGCAAAAGGAAAAAATACTCAAGAGAAAAATCAGAATATAAATTGGAGAAAATCTTGAAGGAAGTAGAGCCAGAGAACAAAGAGATGGAAAATAGGAGAGGAAGGGTAAGAAAATGGGAGGACCAACTTAGGGCCCAACATCTGAATAAAAGGTGTTTCAGAAAAAAACAGGAAAAATGGAAAGAAATCATCAATGAAATAATTCAGATGTTTTCCTAAAATTAAAGACATTAATTTCTAGTTTGAAAAAGTCCCAAATAGACCATTTCAAATACATCATCAACAATTTTTGAAAGCCTGTGTGAAAGAGAAGATCCCACAGACTTTCAGAAAGGGGAAAAAAACAGGTGATACATAAAGGATCAGGAATTTGAATGACGTCAGTCTTCCGAACTTAATTGAAACCTAGAAGGTAGTAGAGCAGTGCCTTCAAAATTTTGAAGGAAAATTATTTGCAAACTAGCATTCAGTAGCCAAACTATCCCTAAACTATGAAGGTAGAATAAAGTCTCAAAAACTCTACCTCCCATATATGGAAAATGTGTTCCATAAAAGTAAGGGAGCAAACCAAGAAAGAGAAAGACATAGACCAAAAATAAATAAATAAATGAAAATAAAGTAAGTAAATAAATAAATCAGCATAGAAGAGGCAAAGGGACTCCCCAGGGTGCAACTGATACCAAGTTGAACAGTCTTGAAAAGTATATAGAGTGTCTTCCTTCAGAGCAAAGGTTAGGCTTGCTTATAGTCTTGGAAGAAAGTGATAGTATCTTCCTTTGGAACAAAGGATAGGTTTGGTATAATAGATTGGGTTCCCTAAACTGAGGATTCCTCTCCTGTAATGCAACCTACTGTATATGAGGATATCAGCCAGACCACTGTGCATTGCCTTATGGCAGCTAGGGCTTGGGGAACTGATGTCCCCTCCCTCCCTATGCCTTGGATTGTCTTCTGAAAGTTTTATAGTTTTAACTTATGTTTTGGTCAATAATTCATTTTGAGATAATATTTGTATCTGATGTAAGGTTAAGAGTGAGGTTCAGGTTCTTTTTGCATATGGATTTCTGGTTGTTCCAGCACCCTTCTTGTGGGCAAAAGATTGTTCTTATTGACTTTCCTTGAAAACTTTGTGAGAAAATTAATTGGCCATATATGTATGGATCTATTTTTGGACTGTCTAATTTGTTCCATTGGTCTGTGAGTCTTTCTGTATGCCAATACTACACTGTCTTGATTGCTGCAACTTTATAGTAGGTCTTGGGAATCAGATAATATAAGTTGTTTTACTTTGGTAAACTGTTTTGGCTATTCAGTGCCCTTTGTGTTTCCATATAAATTGTGAAATTAGCTTGTCAGCTTTTACAGGAAAGGCTGCTGGAATTTTATTTGGGATTGTATTGACTCTATGGATCACTTTCAAGAGATTTGACATCTTACCCTATTGAATGTATCAGTTCATAAGTATGCTCACACCTGTAAATCCATTAATTTAGGTCATCTTCAACTTCTCTTAGAAATTTTTGGTTGTGGGACGCCTGGGTGGCTCAGTTGGTTAAGCAGCTGCCTTCGGCTCAGGTCATGATCCCAGCATCCTGGGATCGAGTCCCCCATCGGGCTCCTTGCTCAGCGGTGAGCCTGCTTCTCCCTCTGCATCTGCCTGCCTCTCTGTCTGCCTGTGCTTGCTCCTGCGCTCTCTCTCTGACAAATTAAAAAAAAAAAAAAAAAAAGAAATTTTTGGTTGTTTTCAGTATTCAGATTTTGCATATATTTTGTTTAAACTTATCCCCGAGTGTTTAATATTTTTTAGTGTTTTCAGTTATTTATTATTAATAAGTAGAAATACAGTTGATTTTTTGCAGTTGATTTTTTAAATATTGATTTTGTGTCCTACAACATAATAGCTTTTGAGTTACAAAATAAATTTTGTGTCACAAAACTCACTTATTAGTTCTAGTAGGTATTGTAGATTCCCTAGGATTTTCTCCATTAATAATCATGTTGTATATGAATAAAAGCAACTTCCTTTCCCATCCATATACCTTTTATTTTATTTTTTTACTTTATTGCAGTAGTTAGAACTTTTAGTTCAAATGTTGAATAGAAGGGATAAGAGCAAATATATGGGCCTTGTTCTTTCTTGATATTGGGGGAGAGCATTCACTCTTTCACAGTAAATATGATTTTAGCTGTAGGTATTTCATTGATGCTCTTTACTGGGTTGAGGAAATTCTCTTCTTATTTTGCTGAGTTCTTATGAATGGTGTTGATTTTTTTGTCAAAGCTTTTTTTTTTTTAAGATTTTATTTATTTATTTGACAGATCACAAGTAGGCAGAGAGGCAGGCAGAGAGAGAGGAGGAAGCAGGCTCCCTGCTGAGCAGAGAGCCTGATGTGGGGCTCGATCCCAGGACCCTGGGATCATGACCCGAGCTGAAGGCAGAGGCTTTAACCCACTGAGCCACCCAGGCACCTCTTGTCAAAGCTTTTTATGTATCTATGGAGATAATCATATATTTCATTTCTAGTCTTTTAAAATTCTCTTGACTGTTCTTTAAATGTAAACCACTTTGAAAAAAAAATAAGCCACCTTGAATTTTTGATATAAACCCCTCTTTGGTCATAATGCATTATCCTTTTTATATATTACTGCATTTGACTACCTAACATTTAAAGATTTTTCTTTTTTTTAAAGATTTTATTTATTTATTTGACAGACAGAGATCACAAGTAGGCAGAGAGGCAGGCAGAGAGGGGGAAGCAGGCTCCCTGCTGAGCAGAGAGCCGGATTCGGGGCTCAATCCCAGGACCCTGAGATCATGACCTGAGCCGAAGGCAGAGGCTCAACCCACTGAGCTATCCAGGCGCCCCTAAAGATTTTTCTATTTTCCTGAGCAGTACTTGTGTGTAAATTTCTTTTATATAATGTCTGGTTTTGGTATCTGGATAATATTGGCCTTAAAATACAAGTTGGTTGTTTTTCTGTCTCTTCTTTTTTTTCCTGAGAGTTTGTTTAGAAGTGGTTTTATTTTTTCCTTAAATGTTGTGGGAGGATTCACTAGTGAAACCATTTGGATCTGGAGGGTTTGTTTGTTTTGATGGAAAGATTTTAAATTATATATTGCATATCATTGATTGATAATAGGACTGTTCAGATTAATTACTTTATTTCTTCTTGAGTAAGCTTTGGCATTTTGTGACCTTTATAGAATTTGCCCATTTCATTAAGTCCTCTTTTGCCTTTTAATATCTCTAAAGTTTGTAATGCTAACCCCTCCTTCATTTCTGATTTTGTTAATTTGTGTTTTCTCTTTCCCTTTCCTGGTCAGTATTACTAGAGGTATATTCATTTTAATGATATTTCTAAAGAACCAGCTTGGCTACATTGAAATTTTCTATTCTTCTGATTTCTGTTCTTAAATTTATTATGTTCTACTTCTTTTGGGTTTAATTTGCTTGTATTTTCCCAGATTTTTTTTTTTAATTTTAAAAGAAGTTATATTTATTTGAGAGAGAGAGCACGAGCAAGAGGGGAGTGGAAAGGCAGAGGGGGGAGGGAGAATCAGGCTCCCCGATGAGTAGAGAGCCTGATGGAGGCCAATTCCAGGACCTGGAGATCATGTGCTAAGTGGAAGGCACAGGCTCAACCATTCTGAGCCACCTAGGCACCCCTTCCCAGATTCTTTTAATTTTTTAAAAATATTTTATTTATTTATTTCAGAGAGAGTGAGAGAGCATGAGAGGGGAGAAGGTCAGAGGGAGAAGCAGACTCCCCATAGAGCTGGGGGCCCGATGCAGGACTCGATCCCGGGACTCCGGGATCATGACCTGAGCTGAAGGCAGTTGCCCAACCAACTGAGCCACCCAGGCGCCCCCCTTCCCAGATTCTTAAGATAGAAACTGAAAGCAGGAGTCAGCAAATAACAATCTGGGGACCAAATCTAGCCAGCCACTTTTTTTTGAATGGCCTATGAACTGAGAATGGTTTTTGCATTCTTTTAATGGTCAAAAAAGTCAAAAGAAGAATACTGTTTTGTTACATGGAGAACTTAAGTGAAATTCAGTTATCAGTGTCCATTAATAAAGGTTTATTGGAACATAGCCACACATATTACTTATGGCAACTTCTGTGAGTTTAAGTAGTTGGGACAGAGATTTTGCAACATTCTCAATGTTTTGTACTGCTGCTTAGTGCACTATAATCACTGTTTTAAGTAACTTGTATATCACTATTCTGTGACCTTTTACTTTATTATCAGCACTTTACCCATCACGTTGAAATAAGAAAAGAGGAGAAAAAATGGACCTGACATATTATACTTCTAGAGTACCTTAGAGTATGGATTGTCAAATTAGATGACAGAGTATTGGTTATTATGTAGTGATACCATAGCTGTGCTAAAAGATACACAGTATACACTGATATTACCAGACCAATCACTCATCACAGTATTCCCATCTCACAGGAAAAGAATGTTTGGAAAAATTAGAAAATTTAAAAAGGAATATCTTATCATAGCAGAATTTCTTCCCAAAATTATTAACAATGAAAATCAGGCTGCAATGAGGTTAAATTTCTGAGTGTCTCATTTGTTAGCCAAGTAAGGAAGTTGTTTACTGATGGTTGCCTTAACTAAATCCTGTTTGATTGTAGTGGCCAAAGAAATGTGTCTGGCGAAAATAAACTTGTTTAAAGCTATTAGCCTTTTGGCGAGAATAGTTGCTGGAAGAGTTGAGAACATTGATAATCAATTTAAAAACAAAGCAGAGGATTTTGAGTGGTTTTCCTTGGCTTTTCTGGATTGACAGAGGTTACCAGTACAGCTCAAGTGTTGTTATTCAAGAAGTCAATTCTAAGTTTGATGTTTTTGAAGAACTAGTTTTAAAAACAGTGTTCAAGGAATAATTACAAACAAAAATATTTACAGAAAGTTCAGAAAACACTAATTGTGTGTGACCTGAGGTGGAATCTGCCAAGATTGCCAACTGATGGTGGCAAAAATAAGTGTAGAGCAGAAAAAGGCTTAGGTGAACGAATTTACAAAACTGTAATTTACAAAATTGTAGAGTGGTTAAAAATCTATGGTTTTTTATTGTTTTATTTATCAGCAGGTATTTTGCAGAGAATATTTGAATATATCATGCAATATAGAACTTGTCATGCCTCAGGACTCCAGAGTGTTGCTCTAGTGGACCTAATCTTTGCCAGCTCCATGAATTTTTATCAGAAATAGAAGCTGAGTAGCCTGACTTGCCCTACCACACTGCAGTTCAGTGGCTTAGTAGTGGTAAAGTTAAAATTTAGTCTTTTGAGCTTAGGGCTGAATTGAGGTTTTTTGAATGAGAGGAACTGCTCTCAGCCACTGTTACTGAACATTGAATGGCTTTGGAAATCAGTTTTTGCTACAGACTTGGTCATGTTTCTTAATGTATTCAACGTAGAATTACCAGCAAAACAGTGGTTATATGGAAAACTAAAAGTTATTTCGATGCCAACTAGTGTTGTTTAAATCACCAGTAATATTATGCTGTTTTGTGTAGCTCTCCATGCCATCACAAGTGAAGATAAGGAAGTGATGTCACTCAGATTCCCTGGAGATCGTTTCTGAGCTCCATTTCAGCAGCCTTCTGAGAGACTTTGTTGCAAATGCAAAAGAAATTACCATTTTACAAAATCCATTTAATTTGCACCTTAACCTTTAATTGGAAGTGATTAATCTGCAATGTAAGGACATGCTGAAAGACAAATATTAAGAATAAAGTCTGTAGATATCTTCCAAACAGTGAACATGCTGAATTGAAATCATATATATGTAGTGGCACCTTTCTAGGTAAAAAGACATTTTCAAACATGAAATACATAAAATCTTATTAAAAAGCAGCACTACCATATGAATGTTTGCAATTGATTTAAAAAGAAGATTTTATTTATTTATTTGAGTAGAGCAGGAGTGCGAGAGAGACAGAGAGAGACAGAGAGCATGCGTGTGCGAGAGCACACAAGGGTAAGGGGAGGGGCAGAAGGAGAGGGAGAAGCAAATTCCCTGCTGAGCAGGGAACCCTGTGCTGGTCTCAGTCCCAGGACCCTGGGCTCATGAGCTGAGCTAAAGGCAGATGCTTAACTGACTGAGCCACCCAGGCACCCCTGCAATTGATCTCGTCGATAGGGATCACAAATTTTGAATCTCAACTAAGTGGAATATTATCCTCCTCCACAAAAGAGCTTCATACTTCCCAGGAGATGGGTTTTACAAAAAGTTGTACTCAGCAGTTATTACTATGTTTTGAATTTTATCAATAAAAATTATGGAAAATTTTCTCATTATTTAAGTATTTATATAATGTCCTCAATTTTACCTGTTGGCCCTTAAAGCCTAAAATAATTACTGTCTGACCCTTTGTAGAAAGAATTTGCTGGGGTGCCTGTGTGGCTCAAAGTGTCTGCCTTGGCCTCAGGTCATGATCCTAGGGTCCTGGGATCAAGTCCTGCATCAGGCTCCCTGCTGATGGGAGGAATGCTTGCTTCACCCTCTCCCTGCTCTGCCTGCTGCTCCCTCAGCTTGTGCTCTCACTCTCTGGCAAATAAAATCTTAAAAAAAAAAAAACTTGCTCACCACTGCTTTATGTCAAGATATTTTTATCCTGCGTAGTTGTGTACCTTCACGTATTAGCAGAATTAATGTTTTGTGTCACAGTGACTTTACAAGAAAATAATACATGGAACAGCTTTGTTTCTACTGGATTTGTTAATTACAGCTCATTCTCTGTAATAAGACTTTATTGCTTGGTGTTACTGTTCTGATTTGAACAGGAGGTTTTCCATGATTTCCATGTGGGTAAATCTACTGAACACTTTAGTTTCTAACTGCAAAAGTACTGTACTCTTTGCTGCGGTTTGAGTCTCAAATAACATAGATGCTGCCTTCCAGGAACTTATGCTGGGTGAAGGGACAAATAATATGTCAAAAAACATAAAGGAAACAGCTTTATTTTTAAGAATATAGAAGAATATAGTGGAGTCCTTTGGAAATGCCTAGAACTAGATGTGCTTAATTTTGAGGAAAAGTTTTTGAACCACTTAAGAATAGAGAAGAGGTAGAAAGAAAGGGCTAAGCAACACCAAAATATAATTCCCTCAGAAAGGCATGGAGAAATATTTTTTTTAATTTAAATTCAATTAATTTATACATAGTGTATAGTTTCAGAAATAGAGTTCAGTAATTCATCAGTTGTGTATCATACACAGTGCTCATTACATCATGTGCCGTTCTTAGTTCTTAATGCCCATCACCCTGTTACCTCATCCTCCCACCCCCCCTTCCCCTCCAGCAACCCTCTATTTGTTTCCTTTGGTTAAGAGCCTCTTTTGGTTTATCTCCCTCTCTGATTTCATCTTGGTTTATTTTTCCCTCTCTTCATCTATGCTCCTCTGATTTGTTTCTTAAATTCCACACATGAGTGAATTCATAGAACTGTCTTTCTCTGATTGACTTACACTGCTTAGCATAATACCCTTTGTTCCATCCACGTCATTGCAAATGGCAAGGTTTCATTTTTTTGATGGTTGAGTAATATTCCATTGTGTAAGTATACCACATCTTCTTTATCTGTTCATCTGTCAGTGGACCTCTGGGCCCTTTACATAGCTTGGCTATTATGGACATTGCAGCTATAAACACTGGGGTGCACGTGCCCCTTTGGGTCACTACCTGTGTATCTTTGGGGTATATACCTAGTAGTGCAATTGCTGGGTTGTAGAGTAGTTCTATTTTTAACTTTTTGAGGAACCTCCATACTCTTTAGCAGAGTGACTGTACCAGTTTGCATTCCCACCAGTAGTGTAAGAGGGTTCCCCTGTCTTTGCATTCTTGCCAACATTTGTTGTTTCCTGACTTGTTAATTTTCACCATTCTGACAGGTGTGAGATGGTATCTCATTGTGGTTTTGATTTGTATGTCCCTGATTCTGGGTGATGTTGAGCATTTTTTCATATGTCTCTTGTCCATTTGTATGTCTTCTTTGGAGAAATGTCTGTTCATTTCTTGACTGGGTTAGGCATGGAGAAATACTTTGATTTTCTCTACTAACTGGGTTCATTGGTTTACTGTTCTGTAAAATAAGAGTAAGGCAATTTGGACTCTTCCTGGATGTTATTCTGCTGTATCTCTGAACTTCCTATTCTTTGTAGACTTGGATGGAAAGTATCTTTGCATGGGAGCCTTGGATGATTCTTGGATGGGTTTGGGAAGTCAGGAAGAAAAGCCAGAATTACTTGGCTGGACAGCTTTGATGGAAACTAGAAGTTCAGATGATAATTCTTTCTTCCTAACATCTGTCAAAGGGAAAAGATCAGTGATAGTTATTTGTGCAGACAGAAAACTGTAGACAAAATCATAGAATATTACAAGTTGATGAGCAAAAAGGGCTCAGGTAGTTTAATTCTTGGTTTTTTGCTTAGATTTAAGTTGTATGGGACAAATACATGTAAATTATGCATGGACAGCTATAGGTTGTTCCTTTAAAATGTATTTCTTAAGTCGGACTTCTGGTTTGGGGGGGCCAAAATGTTTTAGAACTAATTTCTACAGTTTTTTCAGTGGAAAAAATATGTGATATTCATATATTTATTTCTAAATTGTCAGGAATAAATTGAATATGATCAAGTTCATCTTTATTATTGTTATTACAGCTTATGATAATTGTAAATGGGCAAGGAGAACTAGTGTCCAATTTATGTACCTTTAACATAAGCCAATAGTTCAGAGCTGTGTAATTTCTCTCTGTGTTATCTCCTTAGGTGTTCTTTTATGATATCCTTTGTACTTCCAAAATTAGAAACTTTGTTCAGTATTATAAAATGCATTCAGATAACCTCAAAGAAAGAGAACCATTTTGACTTTGAAAGTAGTTTTAAGCAGATATTTTAAAGAATAAGAAAAAATGTTCTGAAGTTGGTGCCGAAAACTTAGAAGACATTATGTATTCTGTGTAGGTCTCTGGAGGAAGATGAATTTGGCTGAGATTTGTGACAATGCAAAGAAAGGAAGAGAATATGCACTTCTTGGAAACTATGACTCATCAATGGTGTATTACCAGGGGGTGATACAGCAGATTCAGAGACATTGCCTGTCAGTCAGAGACCCGGCTGTCAAAGGCAAATGGCAACAGGTAAGACACATTCTAGTATTCAGTGAGAGAGGGCAGTCCTTTGTTATACTTGAGAGTCTAGAGTTGGAAAATTTGTTGGAGGTTTTGTAAATAGCTCTTGTTTGTCCAAATACTGAAATACATTAATATATATATAAGTATGTATATATTTAAAATGTACTCAATAATTTTGTCTTGCTCAGTTAATATTTTATATATTTTTGATAGCTTTCATGAGACATATTTTGAAGGTATTTAATTCTAATTGAATCTACTTTCAGTTTTTTAAATTTTCATGATCAGTCACTTAGTTGTGTGCAGTTACAAATTTCTGATGTATTTCTACTTGCCCTTTTCCCTTTCATTTTTACATGTAGTTTTGACCCATATCATAAAACTTTTCCTTTAAGAGAGTTTCCTCTTCTTTTGAAAGACTTCCTACAAATACAAAGGAGTCAATAATCTAATAAAACTAGTATATTTGCTGTGTCTCTTGACTGTGCAACTTGATTATATACTAGTACAGTTAATAAAAACTTGAATTAGAATTTCCCCACTTATTCTTAAAACTTAAAACCCTTTTAAAATTAAAAGTACAAAGTCAAGCATTTCTTTGAAGTTTCCACTTAATGTCCTAATGCCTTTCAAGTGTTTCTTTTAATTTTTCCATGTCAGAAATTGATGTTCCACTAAGTTTTCAGGGTAAATTTGGCTTATTTTCCAACTTAAGCATTACCAAATTATTTTGAGTGAGAATAATATACTTGCTTTAATTCGAGTTGAATTTTTAATTGTGTTTTTTTCTGTCTTACATACTAGCCACAGGCAAGAGTGGTTTATTAGCTTGGAAATATTTTGGACAATTTCTCAGTTGTGTTAAATAGTGACCATTTCTATTTGGATATTTCTACAATGTTTATTTCCATTAGGTTCTGTAATTTCATTTTTCCAAGTATATAATTGCACATATTAGCAGTTGAATTTTACCTAGAATTTTCTTTTCTCTGCTTTACAGTAAAGTGTGCTTTCTGGTTGAAAACAAATTAGAATTGTTAAAATGAATTTATAAGTGTAATTTTCAATCCATTATCTGTTTGCCGAAAATTAGTTTCGTCTCAAAGCTTGAAAACACAAGAATTTCCACATAGTAGGTACTCAGTGAAGTTTCTTAAATATGGAAAAAATCTTGCCTGTGAACTCAGAAAGAACTTTATCCAACACTTGAAAGAATTTCAACAAGTCCAGAAGAATTCAGATTTTAGATGAAGAAGAATTTAAATAAAAGTTGGATAATGCTTAGTATTCCAGCACTTCAGGTTTTCAGAGGCTTATGACAGGCATTTCATACTTAATGATATAGGAGTAGGAAATGCTGGTGAAAATTCTGGCTGATAATTTTTTGGAAGCTATTTACAAATACATTAAAAGGATTTAGTATAACATTTTAGATTTCTGGGAATGGGTAACTTGTTACTGACCTAGCTGTTTGTTTTAAATTATATTAATGGTCATCACATTCATTAGTAGAAATAAGAGTTCTATTTTGAAAAACATATACTTCCCCTGCAAAAAGTATGTAATGTATTTTTTCAATCCAGTTCCTACCCTCCTATCTATATTACTTTAAATAGTTCTTTGCTTTTTAAATATGTTTTAATGACTCATTTTGCATAGTTTGAGTGACATAGAGAAAATGTGCGTTCTTTTTTTTTCTTTTAAAGACTTAGTTATGAGAGATAGAAAGAGAGAGTGTGCGGGTGTGTGCAGGTGGGAGAGGCAGAAGGAGAGGAAGAATCTCAAGCAGACTCCGCACTGAACACAGAGCCTGACAATGGGGCTCAGGCTCATGACCCTGCGATCAGGACCTGAGCCAAAACCAAAATTGGGACACTCAACCAATGGCACAACCCAGGTGCCCCGAGAAAACTAGCATTCTGTAGCAATTTATTACTTGACATTCATATAAACTTTAAACAGTTTACAGCATAGAGGTTATTTTCTTTTAAGGTTCGGCAGGAATTATTGGAAGAATACGAACAAGTTAAAAGTATTGTCAGCACTTTGGAAAGTTTTAAAATTGACAAGCCCCCAGATTTCCCTGTGTCTTGTCAAGATGAACCATTTAGAGATCCTGCTGTTTGGCCGCCCCCTGTACCTGCAGAGCACAGGTAAATGGGACTTTATATTCTCTTTAGGTACTTTTACAGTTAATTTTGATATTCAGAGTAAAGAGAATGAAGCTTTATTTGAAGTATGAAAAAATATTTGGGGGGTATGCAAAGTTAATACTTGTTTACAGTTTTCACACTGATAGCTTGCAGAGTTTATTTTTGATATAGAAGTAAGTCATTTGTCATGTATCTTTTAGAATTTTTACTACTATAAATCATAACAATAGAAATCTACTGCTAGTCCTAAAATTTATCAGTTTCGTGAAGTCTTTTAGATTTTCTGTCAGCATCAAAACATGAATAGCTTTTTTGCTTTAAAAGATTCTGACAACTTTAGATGAAATGGTGGACAAATTGGATTCATTGGGTCGGGCCTACAGCCAGTTTCCAGAGTCCTAGTGTAGAAGGAACCTTTTTATTCCTTAAAAGTTAAAGGTCAGATTCCCTAGTGTGGCATATCAGGCTCTAAGTTTATTTCCCTGTTGTGCAGCCTATGTATCATCTACATTACTGTCTCGTTTTTTACTGTCTTTTTGTTTTTGCACAGTCTCTCCTTTGTTAAGGGGATTCCCATGATCCCCATCTGAGCTACTCATATTCATATTCCTTGTTCCATTCTCAGCTGAACTGTATTTTCTCTCTGCAGCCTTTCTCAGTTTGCTCAAACACAGAGCTTTGTGCATAGCAGTTACCATGTTGCATTTCTTTGTTCACAAAATTAGGAGCTTTGCTAGGGCAGGTGCCATGTTTTTGTTTTCTCTCAAAACAAAACAAATAACAAATACCAAATTTTATTGCTAACACAGTGTTTGGCACATGCTAGGCATTCAGCACACATTGAATGAGTAATTCCATTAATTTCACAATGAGGAAACTGAGGCCTGAGAGACCCTGACCTATAAGTTAGGGTAGGCCAGGATCCGAGTTTAGGGCTTTCTGGCTTTCAGTCCCCTTGATTGTGAAGTGGTATTGTGGCCAGAGTGTTGCATCATAGAAAATAAATTTTTCTTTGGTCAGTAGCTGTGATCATGTGTTTAACTTGTTGATCTCTTCAAGTTTTTTAAAAGCATTTAAAGAACTGTGAAAAGTGGCTAATTTATTCCTTCAGGGTTTTTCCATTGAGTTATGGATAATTTTATGATTCCCATTATAAAAACACTAGATGATGATTCTAAGGTCTACAACAATACAGCCCTTTTCACAGATGTAACCACTTTCAGGTGTTTTGCATTAAGGTAACCATTATCTTAAAAGGCAACGTTTCAGGAGTCAAAGGGTTGTTACCATGGAGGTTCCAAAGTAAATACTAAGGAAAAGAAATAATGCCATTTTGATTTATCAGAACTTGAAAATTCTGTGTGATAAAATACCTGTTTTTTTCTGAGAGTCATTAATTCAGAAATATACTTCTAGTTTATGGCTAAAAGCTTGCAATAACTTTATTTAGATACAGCTGACATGTAACATTATGTAAGTTAAGGTGTATAAGGTGTTAAGTATAGTGTCTTGATTTGAGATATATATAGATTTATGGTAGTTTGATTACCATAGTAGTATTAGCTAACACTTCCATCATGTCATGTAGTTACCTTTTTTTTTCTTTCTGGTGGGAACAATTAAGATCTAGTCTCTTACCACCTTTGAAAGTTAACATACAGTATTGTTGTATATGATCTCTGTGCTGTGTGTTAGATTTCCAGGACTTATTTATCTACTAATTGCAACTTTGTACTCTTAAACATCTTCCTAATTCTCCTCAGCCTCTGATATTTAACTCTGTTGTTACAGTTTTGGTTTTTTTAGATTCAACATATAAGTGAGATCCTATAAATGATATCCTATAGTATTTGTCTCTGACTTATCTCACTTAGTGTAATGCCATCAAGGTCCCTCCATGTTGTTGAAGATGGGAGGATTTCTTTCTTTCTCATGACTGAATAATACTCCATTACATATACATAAATGTATGTTCATTCATCTGTTGATAGACACTGTTATGTTTTATGTCTTTATTCATTCATCTGTTGATAGACACTTAAATTGTTTTCATATTTTGGCTATTGTGCATAATGCTGCAGTGAACATGGGAGTGCATGTATCTCTTCCATATCATGTTTTCATTTCCTTTGGATATATACCCAACACTGGAATTGATGAATCATTTGATAGTTCTGTTTTTAATTTTTTGATAAACCTCCATACTGTTTTCCATAGTGGTTGAACCAATTTACATTCCCAGTAAGAGTGAAAAAGGATTCTCTTTTTTCCACATTCTTGCCAACACTTTCTTCTTGTCTTCTTGATGATAGCCATTCCAACAGGTGTGAGATGATATCTCATAGTGGTTTTGATGTGCATTTTCTTTTTCCTTTTTTTTTTTTTTCATTTTCTTGATGATTAGTAATGTTGAGAGTTTTTTTTCTATACCTGTGGACCATTTTGGATGTCTCCTTTGGAAAAATATCTATTTGGTTCCTCTGCCCATTTTTTTTTTTAAGATTTTATTTATTTATTTGACACAGAGAGAGAGATCACAAGCAGGCTGAGAGGCAGGCAGAGAGAGAGGGGGAAGCAGGCTCCCCGCCAAGCAGAGAGCCTAATGCGGGGCTCGATCCCAGGATCCAAAGACCACGACCTGAGCCGAAGGCAGAGGTCCAACTCACTGAGCCACCCAGACGCCCCCTCTGCCCATTTTTTAATTGGATTTTGTTGTTATTGAGTTGTATGGGTTCTTTATATATTTTGTATATTAACTCCCTTATCTGATACATGTTTTGCAGATATTTTTTCCCATTCATAAGATTGCCTTTTCATTTTTTGATTTGTTTCTTTTGCTGTGTAGAAACTTTTTATTTTGATGTAGACACACTTGATTTTTGCTTTTGTTGCTTATGCTTTTGATATCATACCCAAAATATCATTGCCAAGACCAATGTCAAGAAGTTTCTTTCCATGTTTTTTCTTCTAAGAGTTTTATATCAAGTCTTATGTTTAAGTCTTAAATTCAGTTCAAGTTCATTTTTATGATTGGTGTAAGATAGGGTCCAATTTTATTTTTCTGCTGTGGGTATCCAGTTTTCTCAGCACTATTTGTTGGAGGGACTATTCTTTTTCTGTTGAGTATTCATGGCCCTCTTGTCAACTATTAGTTGACCATAAATACAAAGGTTTATTTCTGCATTCTCTGTTCTGTTCCATTGGTGTCCATGTGTGTATTTTTTTTTAAAGATTTTATTTATTTATTTGATAGACAGAAATCACAAGTAGGCAGAGAGGCAGAGAGAGAGGAGGAAGCAGGCTGTCCGCAGAGCAGAGAGCCCGATGCGGGGCTCGATCCCACGACCCTGGGATCATGACCCGAGCCGAAGGCAGCGGCATCAACCCACTGAGCCATCCAGGTGCCCCTCCATGTGTGTATTTATGTTAGTACTATCTTGTTTTAATTACTAAAGCTTTGTAGTATAGTTTGAAATCAGGAAGTGTGATGCCTCTGGCTTTGTTCTTCTGATTGTTTTGGCTAGTTGGGGTTTTGTGGATCCATACAAATTTTAGAGGTGTTTTTGTTGTTATTGTTGTTGTTGTAGTTTATTTCTGTGAAGAATGCCATTGGAATTTTGAGAGGGATTATTGTGTTGAATGTGTAGATGACATTTTACCAATATTAATCTTCTGATCCAGGAACATGGGATATCTTTCCATTTGTGTTTTCTTTAATTTCTCTCATTAAAGTTTTGTAGTGTTCAATGTCAGGTCTTTCACTTTGGTTAGATGTATTCCTAAATATTTTATTGTTTTTGATGCTGTTGTGAATGGGATTGTTGTCTTTCTTTTTAGAGGTTTCCCTATTAGTGTATAGAAACACAACTACTTCTGTATGTTGATTTTATATCCTGTAACTTTTCTGAATTTGTTGGTTAGTTCTAAGAGAATTTTGGTTGAGTCTCTAGGGCTTTTTATGTGTAAGATAATATCATCTGCAAATAATGACAACTTTTGCTTCTTCATTTCTGATTTGGATGCCTTTTATTTTTTTGTCTTGCCTAATTGTGCTAGCTGGAACTTCCAATACTATGTTGAGTAAGAATGATGAGTGGGAGCAGCCTTGTCTTATTCCTGATCTTAGAGCAGAAGCTTTCCATTTTTGCTTTTAAGTATGATGTTAGTTGTGAGCTTAATTTTGTGTGGCCTTTATTATGTTGAGGTATGTTCCTTCTATACCCAATTTGTGGAGGGTTTTGTTTTGTTTTTTTTAATCACAAAAGGCTGTTGTGTTTTGTCAGATGCTTTTTTTTCTTGCACCTATTGAGATGTTGATATGATTTTTTATTTTTCATCCTGTTAATGTATTGTATCACATTTGTTGATTTCTGTGTGTTGAACCACCCTGATGTTCCAGACATAAATCCCATTTGGTCATGGTGTATAAGCCTTTGAATGTATTGTTGAATTCATATTCAATGGGAATATTTTATTAGTGCTTAGAATTTTCATATTCCTGGGGCATCTGGGTGGCTCATTCGGGCTCCCTGCTCACTGGGGAGTCTGCTGTCCCTATCCCTCTGTACCTCATGCCCTCCCTCCCCTGTTCATCTGCTCTCTCTCAAGTAAACAAACTCTTAATTTTTTTTTTTGTATTCCTTAGGGATATCAGTCTGTAGTTTTCTTGTAGTATCCTTATCTGGCTTTGATATCAGGGTGATGCTGGCCTTGTAAAATGAGTTTAGAAGCGATCTCTTTTTTGAAAATTTTTTGAAAGAATCTGGGAAGGATTTGTGTTAACTCTTCTTTAAATGTTTGGTAGAATTTTCCAGTGAAGTCATTTAGTCCTGGGAATAATTTACAATATAGAAAATACCTGTTCTGAATTGCTAGAGCACCATGATGTATTTCAAAAAGCAGTGGCCACAGATATTAACTCTAATATTTGTGGCTCAAACTGAATAAAAAAGTGTGGCTGGCATTTGCCCATTGATTAACACTTACCTGAAAACTTCTCCTTATTAGAGAAACATTAGCCCATTATTTCCTTTTATTTGTCTTCCCTTAGCTGCTTATAACACAGATCTTACTTATTTTTATGCTTGTGTTTTTAATTCTTACTCTTAATGAAAGGAACAGATGAATGGACCAGAATGTATTTCTCTGAACCTCCTTTCTCCATACTAATTTAAAAAAAGGTTTCCCTGTATGTGGCCATTACATACTGTATATAATATGTTTTTTTCCTATGGATCAGAATAAAAAGCAAATCCAAGACTGTATATTGTCTGGTGGGGGGAGGACAAAGATTCTCATTCCTACATGTATCATCAACAAGCATGGAAAAACACCTAACAACTTCACAAGGTTCTACTAGTGAAGGAATTCTGCATAATATCTTGAGTATTCATGGGCTAATAAAATAAATAAATACTAAGATTGTAAGTTTAGTGTTGAAAGTTTTGGGAGGCTAGAGTTGTATGATATTTTTCTCCTTTGACAAGTTTGTGTCTTCTACAGGTCACATAAAACAAAACATAATGAAATTTTCACCTAGAGATAGTGATTAGTGGGTATATTCCTTAGATACTCTTAGTTCAGTGGGAAGACACTTAACTGTGAAATCCAAGTTTGAATTCTGTTCTTGCCACTTACCTGCTTCTGGACCTTGAACGAGTTATTTAATCTCTCTAGATATTCGTTTTGTTATCTGTAAAATGGTAATCTGTACCTCATGGAATTAGTTAGAAGAGTTAAATGTATAAGACAGTAACTGACATGTAATGAATAATTAAAATGAATGGTCAATTCTGGAATAAAGCACTACCTTTTTTTTTCAGATAAATAATAGGAGAATAACAATTAAAAAATGATAACTTTCCTCCCTGTTCATTCTGCATAAATCCTTTGTTTTCTGAAACATTTTTAATAACTCTGGCAGAGAAGATAATTGTTTTTTAATTGTCCAGGTCTTGTGAAGTTGGTGATCATTTTCAGGGAAGGGATGACAACTAATTATTGATCACTAACCATATGTTTTTATAAGCATTATCCTATTTAAACTTCCAGTGATCCCATGAAATAGCTACTATTATTGTTTGCCCATATTACTATTGCTAACTTACTATTATGAACCCCATTTGCAGCTGAGGAAATTGAAGCTTATAGAGTTTATTTTCCCAGAGTCATTTGAACAAGTTGCAGAACCAGGATTTGAACCCAAATCTTCTCAACTTATTATTTTTTTCTAAAGATTTTCTTTATTTATTTGACAGACAGAGATCACAACTATGCAGAAAGGCAGGCAGAGAGAGAGGGGGGAAGCAGGCTCCCTGCTGAGCAGAGAGCCCAATGCGGGGCTGGGTCCCAGGACCCTGGGATCATGACCCGAGCCAAAGGCAGAGGCTCCAACCCACTGAGCCACCCAGACACCCCTCAACTTATTTATATCCATTTTACTGCATTACCCTCCCACACACATTCAGTGGTATCTGTGGGTTTTAATATACATCTATATATCCTAATACATACATAGATCTGTTATCTACTTGGTTAAATTTTGTTAGAGATTGTAAGAGAATAAAGAAGCCACAAATACTTAATGAAATAAGTATTGATATTTTAAATGTAGTTAAATTTTTTTTTCTTTGGAACACCACACTGAAACTACAGTGGGAATCAGTAGGACAATATAATTTATGTTGTTTTGTATTAAGTGTTTCTGGGATGCATCTGATGTATTCAGCATTAGCTGCTAATTTGGTAACCCTGCTTATGGGTCTGTCCTTTTCACTTAATGGATTTATAACACAAAACTTCTCTATCCCTGTTTCTACACAGCAGGGTAATCTGTAGACTGTGGTCTCCTGCAGTGGTTTGCCACATTGTTTCAAGTTATACCTTATATGTCATGCCTCTGCTGAGTTTAATCACTATTCTGTTTTAAATCACCAGCAGCTGCTTGGATAAATCAAAACAATCTTTGAAAATGAATTAGATTCATTGTCTTAAATGTGAGGAAATTGAGCTACAAACGGTTTGTGATGGGAGATATGGCAATATTAGAATTAAACTCCAGAGAGATGAAACTTCTAGATCATTCTTAGTGTCCTAAGTTAAAGGGTACTTTGTATTAATTAAATTACTTATGATATTTTCCATTAAGTTTATTAAGTGCATTCCCTTTATTTATTTTTTAGATTTTATTATTTATTTGAGAGAGAGAATGAACAGTGGGGAGGGGCAGAGGGAAAGGAAGAAGCAGACTCCCCGCTGAGCAGGAAGCCCAGTGTGGGACTTGATCCTGGGATTATGACCTTAGCTGAGCCAGATGCTTAACCGACTGAGTCACCCAGGCACGCAGTTGAATTCTCTTTAAAAGAGACCATTTGAAGGAGGTCTCTCCTTGTGAGATCTGAAGCAGTGGAACAGATTTCCTGCATTGGAGCAATATTTGAAATAGCATATATTCAATAAACCATTCTTTATTCAACTTAAAAATAAATATGTTAGGTCTTTTTAAGTTACAGCTTTTGGGACAGATGGCATTAAGAATAGGATCTCTGAAATTAGTCATTTGGCTTATTCTGTATAGGTAAAATAGAACTCTAATTGGCCCTCCAATATTCTTTTATCTAGAACCAAGGAAAATGGCATTTTGTGTTTCTCTGTATATAGAAATAGTTAAGATTTTTTTTTATCCAATTTGTGCTATTCTCTAGAATTTCAGCAAAGAGGAAATTCTTATTGACTTGGTATTAAAGTTGCTTTGTTTCTTTGGGTACCCAAATAAATTAAGTTACTGCTAGTATTTTAAGTCCCAGTTTGTAGTGGAAAAAGATCAAGTAAGCCCAATGTCAAGTACCGATAGGGAGTAGGCTACCATTTCATTCTTACTGGCATTTCATCCAGGCTCTTGCTGTTATTTTCTTGGGATTAAGAGGCAGGAGAGCAAGTTTTCTCTATGTGTTTTTGTTTTTAACAGTTTCACCACTAATTGAGTAGTCCTTCACGTTAAATTCCCTTCTCCTTGCCTCGTTGTTCCCCCTATAAAATGGATATTATGATGAGATTGTTTTGTAAAATTGTTTTGAAATCTTAGGAGGAAAAATACTGAATCATTGATATAGCCAACATATATTTTTATGAACATTCGTCATATGCTAGGCATGATCTTTGGCCTTGTGGAAAGTATGAATGTAAGACACCCCCCACAGACCTTGGCCTCCAGAAACCAGTAAGAGAAAATAATGCAGGCATCCTGGAAAGCTTGACCTAGGAGCCAGCACCTATTATATGCCAAGTACTGTGTCATATATTATGCTGGTACTATGCTGGGGATATGGTGGGATTCAGAATCAGACACAGTCCTTGCCCTCTTAGGCATACGGTATTAAAAATGAATGTGAACTCCATTAGTGAGATAGAATGGGTAGGATTTTGTGATTAACGGAATATAGAGAATTGAGGGAAAAATTGGAGCAGATGATTAAATTTTTAGATTACGCCGTTTAATAGGAACTGGAAATGAGAACCAGAACTTGGGAGAGATTGGAGTTAGTGTTAGTTATTTAGGAATCATCAGCAAGTAAGGAATTTTAAGAAGGACATTTTAATGTCATTCTTTATATGGTGAAATAGGTTATTTGTCTAATATGATTGGCAGGTTGAGATTATACTCATTTTTAAAAAAACGTTCTAGAGTCCTTTCTCTTCCAAAATTCTGTTTCTGGAGGATAAAGTGGGCTTTATTTTTAGATTGTGGGTAGAATGCAGCTAGCAGTGTTGATTAGCCACACTGACATTTATTGAGTTCCTAATTGTAAATCAGGTACTGTGCTCACAAATTCTTTACATTTTTATTTCTTAATTCTCACAACCATCCTCTAAAATAGATACTATAATTATCTCTGGGTTTTTTTTTAGAAGAAATTGAGGTTTTATTCTATTAAGCAACTTTATTGAATTCTGCATGTAGGTAAAGATAAGAATTTGAAAATTGTATTGAATTTGGCAACATGGAGCTCATTAGTGACTGTGATGAATAGTTTTCGTGAAATGGTGGTGAGTAGTGGAGTGGGTTCAGAGAATGAGAAGAGACGAATTGAAAACAATGAGTACAGGTAACACTCACTGAATATTGCTGACAAGGGGAGTAGAGAAATTGAGTGGTAGTTAGGGAAGACACAGAATCAAGATTTGTTATTTTAGAGAGGAGAGGACTGGTAGGGTGATTGTAGGCTGGCGAGCATCCAGCAGGGAAGGGGGAAACTGTTGATGCCAGGGATGGAGGGGAATACATCAGGGGCAATGTGCTGGAGTCAGGGAATAGCTACTCTAGTGTACAAGAGCATCTGATTCAAAGTAACTGGAGGGAAGGCCCTTAGTTACACAGCGTGTGGGTGTAGAGAAGTGGCTAGATACAGAGGTGAGCATTTGTGGAAGTTCTCTTCTGGTTTTTTCAATGAGGGGGAAAAAAGCAAGCAAGATCATTTGAGAGTGAGGACAGAGGGAGCAGATGTTTTCCAGGGTCTAAATCCTAAGAATGGGAAGTCCTTTCATTATTTTGTTTCTTTTGTGTAAGTTTTCTCTAGGAGCATTTGTCTTATTTTGAGAACTCAGTCACTCACCTGAAATCTTTATTTTGGAATTCTAGACATTTATTACATAAGTGCCTAAAAACTTGGTATTTCTACCATTTTTTTTTTATGTTACAGAACAGACAACTGAAAGATAGAAATTTTAATTCATTAGAGATAAACTAAGGAATGGGAACAAGATAGTGGTAAGTCAGAATGAAATCCTAACACATTACTTTTAAATTTCGGGGAAAAGTCTTTGCGTTGCTTCACTTGAGCTGCTGTCAGCCCCCCTCTTTGCTCCTTTGGCAAACTGCTCTCGTGTGTACTGTACCTGTATCACCTTTCACAACTGTGCTTTCTGGACTAACTAGAAATCTTGGATCTCCATCATTGCGGTATTAGAACTGAATTCTTTTTTTTTTTTTTTAATTTTCTTTTCTTTTCTTTTTTAAAGATTTTATTTATTTATTTGGCAGACAGAGATCACAAGTAGGCAGAGAGGCAGGCAGAGAGAGAGGAGGAAGCAGGCTTCCTGCTGAGCAGAGAGCCCGATTCGGGGCTCGATCCCAGCACCCTGGGATCATGACCTGAGCCGAAGGCAGAGGCTTTAACCCACTGAGCCACCCAGGTGCCCCTAGAACTGAATTCTTAAAGATCACTTACTAATTTAATAATAGAATGCCTGTTCTCAAGACTTACTGTATTTAACTTTTGTAACATTTGGTAATGGTTACCATCTTTCTACCTTGGAACTTTCTTCTTAGGGCTTTTGCGACATTACGGTATTTCTTTTTCCTTCCTCTTTTTCTTTTTTGATTGTTGCCTCTTCTCTTTCTCTTATTGCTGACTTCTTCTCTAGTCCCTATCCCTCTGCTCTGTCTGTATTCAGTTCAACTCAACATACCCAGCACCCGCTATGTACTAGGCCCTGTGGATGCAGAAAGTAGGGGGAAGATTCCTGCCCTCCAGGAGCTCAGATTCTAGGAAGGCTGTTTCCTTTGCTGGGAGCTTGATAATTAGCCAGACTTTGAGGGTTCATCCTAAATTTGTCACTTAGTGCCTGTAAGGACAAGCCATTCGGTCTTTCTCTCATTTTCTTCCTCTGTAAATTGGGGATCAGTGCTATAGTTAACTCATGGGTTTGTTTTGAGAACTGTATGGTTGAATACAAGTAAAGTGTAAAGAGCAGCCAGGCACATAGGATGTGCTAAAAAAAATATCTGTAGTTTTCATTGCCCATTCCCCTAGCCCTCACCCCGTTAGGTATTTAGATGACTGATGTCCTCACCTCATTTAGGTCTTTGTTCGCATGTCACCTAGAAAATCTTACCTGACCACCTTATTTATAATACTTATCCCCCTAGGGGGATGAGCAAAATGGGGAAAGGGGAGTTGGAAGTACAGGCTTCCATTTATAGAGTGAGTAAGTCATAAGGATGAAGTGTAATAAAGCATAAGGAATAGAGTCGGTGGGGATGTAATGGCTCTGACAGATGGAAGCTACCCCTGTGAGCACAGCATTATGTATAGAGATGTTGAATCACAGCGTTGTACCTGTGAAACTAATGTAATATGTCAGCTGTACTCAGAAAATTAAAAAATAATTTACCCCCTCACTTGTCATCACTCTGTCCCCTTACTCTGCTTTATTTTTCTTCATAGTACTTGCAGCTGCCTGATAATTTAATCTGTGTTTATTGTTTGCTTACTACATTGGAAGCTTAGTAAGATCAGGGCCTTTGACTTTTTTACTGCTGTATCCTCAACACCAAGAATAGTGCTCAGCACAGTGTAGGCATTCAATAAATACTTGTTGAATGAATGAGTGAATAAAATACTTTTTTAGATTTATTCATGTGTTTACTAATTTTGTTCACCATTTCTTTACATTTCACTCTTTCTAGATTCAGTTTCATCTTTGCTGAAGTCTATCCTTTAGTAGTTCTTACACACATCTCTCTTGGTAAACCCTCAATTTTTGTCTCAAAATGCCATTATTTTCCTTTTACTTTTAAATGGTAATTTAATCTAGAACACCAGCTTGGCAGTTACTTGTTCTTTATGTTTTGAAGATGACCCTAGTAATAGTATTATTATTGTCTTCTGGCTTATATCATCAGTCTAACTCTATGTAGGTTACTGGTCTTTTCTCTCCCATTGTTTTCCTGATTGTGTTTTTGTCTTTGGTGTTAAACAGTTTTGTGATGACGTATCTAACTGTGGATTTATTTTTATTTATACTACTGAAGACTTGCGCTTCTTTTGTTTCAAATTCTTCATGCTTTTAAAGATTTTTTTTTTTTTTAAATTTGTCAGAGAGAGTAAGCACAGGCAGACAGAGTGGCAGGCAGAGGCAGAGGGAGAAGCAGGCTCCCTGCTGAGCAAGGAGCCTGATGCGGGACTTGATCCCAGGACGCTGGGATCATGACCTGAGCCGAAGGCAGCTGCTTAACCAACTGAGCCACCCAGGCATCCCTCTTCATGCTTTTAAAAACCATCTTAAGCATTCATTTTATAGTCTATAACTAATAGTTCTATTATCAGAAATTATTGGGAGTTATCTTTTTTTTTTTTTAATTTCTGCTGGCTCTTGTTTGTGGTAAAGTTAAGAATGTCTCTTCAAGGTTTTAGTCATTCTAAGGTCTTATTAGAGGGATGTCACTCCTGAGAGAGTCTGTGTTTGCTTCAGCCAAATGCCCTGGGATGCCACTTGCCCAGGACCACTGTTAGGTAAATTTCTTTGCCCGAGGTGGTTTAAAACTGAATCTCCTATCACATGACAGCAAGCCCTTGGTTACTATTTTAAGGGGAGACATTGGCCTAACTCCACAAATAATGGATGATAGGCCCATATAAACAGAGGTACTTGTTTCTTCCACATGTGTGTTTTAAATTCAACCCTTTCAGTGAGGTTGTAGTCCTTTGACAGTGCTGGCTGTATGACAGTTTAGTTCCAACTTCTTTGATTGGTATGGGCCTAAGGCTAAGTCCTTGTCTCAGGTCTTCCCGTGTGGTCATTAAATCTCAAGCCCTTAGGTGTGTGAGGCCTGGAAATCCCAAAGGACTGCCATGCCATCAGCTTTCTTTTATTTATTTTTTGGCCATTAGGTATTTCTCTTACCCTCTGGTAAGCTCACTTATGTATATATAGAAGGATATTTGTTATATTTTATCCAGAATTCCTACTTTTTAAAATATTTCTATTATCATAAGTTCTTGAAGGTCTTATCCTATAGTTTGTGGCTTTGAGGACTCTTGTTGCTAGCTTAGTGAGGAACTCCTCAGCAAGGCTTTAGTTGTAGGGTTTATGTAGTGGACGGAAAGGGATGTCCAGCATAATTCTTCTAAAATATGGATATATTTTTAGCTAAATTTTAAGCTTCTTGGATGCAGGGGCTATCTCATTTGTTTTTGTGTCTGTGTTTTCAGAATAAGAATAATCTTAGAACTTGAGGGAAGCCTGGATGGCTCAGTTGGTTAAGCGTCCGCTTTCAGCTTGGTCATGATCTCCGGGTTCTGGGTGTGAGTCCTGCATCAGACTCCCTGCTCTGTGGAGAGTTTGCTGCTTCCTCTGCCTCTGCTGCTCCCCCTGCATGTACTCACTCTTTCTCTATCTTTCTGAAAAATAAATAAATAAAATCTTAAAAAAAAAAAGGAATAATCTTAGAACTTAACTATACGCTAGACAAAGAATTATGAGATATGGAAAGTTCAACTGGTATTTTAATATTTGTAGAAGTTGTGTGGCCCTTATACCCTATAAGAATGCCATTGTCTGTTCTAGTTTTAAGGTCTTTAGAGTTAGGCAGAAAATAAATTTTTTATGGTTTTCAAGTTTAAAAGTCTTTAGAGTTACATGGAAAACACAAGGCTTGTCTATCTTCAGATAAAGAAGAGCAGGTTACAATCAAGTAATTAAGCTTCCTGAGAGTGATGGAATTCTACCATTAGACTAATGACTTAGTAATGTTATCATCCCCACTCCCCCACCTTTGAAGTGATAGAATGACTGGCACAGCAGCTTTAAATAAGGTTTAGTGTGTCCCATCAAAATTGCTGACAATTTCATTACTATGCTAGTAGTTATTTGGTTGTGGATAATACTAGTATGTTAAGAAGGTAACCCCCATGATATTAAATGGGATTGTATAATATCTGGTGTGAGAATGTCGGTAGCTCCAAATCTCACACCAGCTGAAATTTCTGGTTAAATGTTACCTTGGTTAACTTGGATGATAATTGTCTTCTGTAGTGGCTGAGCATCCTTCAACTCCAGGAGGATTTAGAACTAAGAATATAATGTCTAAGAGAATCAAAGCTGCAATAATAATGTTTTCCTGTTAAGGAATATGTGCATATTTGTTGTGGCTAGTGAGGATGATAAGCCTGCAATTCTAATTTAGAATGTATTATGGAGTAATAGAGATCTGTGATTTTTTTTTTTTTGGTGTTACCTAATTTATGTTAAGTACTTTTGGGAAATGTTGGGAAAGTTTAGGCTTATCTTACTTGTAAGGCCAATTTACTAGGTTTATAAAAGTACTTATATGTAAATTAATATGCTTTATTGAGTAAGACTGTTGAGGAACTAAGAAGGAAATAAAATGTATCACATTTATAAATGTAGGTAAAAATTTTGGTGCCATTTAATTAACCAGGTATGAAATGGGATTAAACATTATGCAAAAGCACCTTAAAAATGGCTTCTAAAATCTGCCACTTTTGTGCATAGGAAAAGTTTTATAAGCTGAATTTAAAAGTTTTAAGAAATAACTGAATTTTTGCATTTTTTAACTTTAATAAGTTGAACATTTAAAAAATCAAAGTAAGCTTCTAAAGAGTACAGAAATTACCTTTGTACAGAAAATATAAAACAACTCATATCAGCATGACCTATAGCATTCAATGTATTTCTGGATGTGATTGATTTGTTTGTTAGATAATGAAGAAAGATTTAATGTGGACTCCATACTGTGTAGCATAGTCTTGCATTCATTAAGATTTCAGGTATTTATTGAAAAAATCAGTATTTTGAACAGACTTCTGGGTATATCATAATAAAATATTTGCTTTTAGTCTGATCACAAAAAAACTAAAATTTCTAGTTATTTTTTGGAACTAGAACTTATCATTAAAAGTTAACTTTTGTGAAGTCACTTGATTTATGGAGAAGATGTCCTATTCAGTAGGGAGAGTGGGTCTTTTCACTAAATGCATCTGGGTTAATTGAATATTTATGGGGGGATCATGACCCCTCCTACCTCACACCATATAGAAAAATTAATTTGAAATAGAGCATTACCTAAAATGTAAAAGGTAGTAAGGATATGTTTAGGATATAGAAGAAAACGTGGAAGGATATTATCATGATCTGGGGGTAGCAAAAATTTATTGAACTGGACACTAAGGTGTTAAATATAAAAGACTGATAAATCAGAATTTTAAAACTATGAACTTCTCTTCATGAGGGCACACACCATTAAGAGAGTGAAAAGGCAAGCCATATACTAGAAGATATTTGCATGCATATATCTGACAAAGGACTTGTATCTAGAATATATGAAGAATGACAGTCAATAAGAAAAGTCAGACAACTGATTGGAAAAAAAAAAAAAAAAAGAAGTAGACTAGAGACTGGAAAGTTACTCTGCAAAAGACCATGTTTATGTGGCCAGTAAGTGTATTGTTGAGAAAGTGCCCAACATCCATAGTCATTCAGGAAAGACAAAGTACAGGCACAATGATATACCATTACATCCCCATCAGAATGGCTAGAATGGAGCAACTGGTACTCCCATACACTGTGGATGCAAGTGTGGAATGGCATCACCACTTTGGAAAACTGTGTGGCTATATTTACTAAAGCTAATCTTTTTTTTTTTTTTTAAGATTTTATTTATTTATTTGACAGACAGAGATCACAAGTAGGCAGAGAGGCAGGCAGAGAGAGAGGAAGGGAAGCAGGCTCCCTGCTGAGCAGAGAGCTCTATGAGGGGCTCTATCCCAGGACCCTGGGATCATGACCTGAGCCAAAGGCAGAGGCTTTAACCCACTGAGCCACCCAGGCGCCCCTACTAAAGCTAATCTTACATATACCCTGTGATCCAGCAATTCTATTCCTGAGTACGTAACTCCAAAGAAATGAATGCTTATATTTGCCATGAACATAATTCCCATATTCATAAAAGCGTTAATAATACCTTCAAATGGAAAACAGCTCAAATGCTCATCAATGGTAGAAGAGATAAGTTGTCATTATATTTAAACAATAGACTACTGCCTGACATTGAAGAAAGATAAACTTATGCTACGTGCAGGAACATGGATGAATTTCATCGGTAATGTTGAAAGAAAGAAACCAAGCACAAAGTATGTACTGTAGGATTCCATCTTTTTCTGAAACTGAAATAGGCAAACCTAATATATGATATGTCAGAATAGTGTTGACCTCATTGGCTGATACTGGCTAAGAGGAACCATGAAAAAGCTTTCAGGGATATTGGGAAATGTTCTGTGTCTTTATCTACAGGTGGTTATATGGTATTAAAACTTACTGAGTTGCGTAATATATGTACATTTTACTGAACATATGTTGTTATCAGTGAAAAATAGATTTACAAATTTCACGAAATTTTGTCATCCACCTATAGAGGAAGAATGTGCGGCTTATAGATGTTAAGTGACAGGCTTATATAATCCGTAATTGGTGGACCTGGGAGTAAAAAGGCATCCAGGTTTTTGGATTGTAAGTCTAATGCTGACTTCAGATCACCATGCTATTCTGTGTGAAGGTAGGAATAGTGTTTGCAATGTTTTTATGTCAATATAACATCCAGCACAGTTCCTATACTTATTAGGTAAATAATACTTTACTGATTTGAAAAAATAGCAGTCATGTATTTGATGAGAGTGGGCATTAAAATTCTTAATCATTAATGTTTAACTTCAAATCCTAGGTCCTCTCATTTTTATTTAAGCTTTGTTTTTTGCCTCCTGATTTCTTACCAAATAACTTCTCTTAGACTTAGAAGTCTCATATATTTACTCCAAGTTCTTACAGCAAAAGTATTATGAACTAATTGGAACTTATGTTTTTTATTTTTTTATTAGACAGAGAAGACATATTTCTCCATTTATTTAATCCTGGAGTTATAGGTTATAGATTAATATAATAACAAATAAGATTTTTTTTTCTTTCCTTTCCAGAAGTTAACTTCAAGCAATCTGGCTTATGTTCTTGGACATACCTAGGACCTGTTTTAAATTACTTATATAGAATTCTAACGATGTATGAACAAAAAAATGAGAATCATTAAACAGAATGCTAGAAGAATTAGAGCTCAGTAGATAGGAATCTTAAGAAGGAGCCTATATAAAAATTGGAGAAAATTGTGTTAGTGTCTTAGACCCTGTTTCTTAACATGGTGTGGAATGAAGAGCCTCTTTGAAAGAGGTCTTTTTCGCTTTGATTTCTGGAACCCCAGAAGAGTGGTGCTATAACATAGATAGTTCTCTCTCTATTGCCTGATGTTTTATGGAGATTTGCCAGGCAGTAATCTAGTAGGTCAACTAAGGATGGGGACTCTGAGCCCATGTCACTAGGACATATGTATTTCTGGAACATGCCAAAAACTTTGTAGAATTCTGTAATTCCACCTTTTTTTTTTTTTTAAAGATTTTTATTTATTTGTTTGACAGAGAGAGAGAGAGAGGGAACACAAGCAAAGGGGGTGGGAGAGGGAGAAGCAGGTTTCCTGCAGAGCAGGGAGCCTGATGCTGGGCTGGATCCCAGGGCCCTGGGATCATGACCTGAGCCGAAGGCAGATGCTTAAGGAATGAGCCACCCAGGTGCCCATGTAATTTCACTTTTTAGGTGCTCAGATCTTTTACTTAGTGGTGTTGTAGTATAATCACATTTAAAGTTTTATTAACTGCTGAGTAGATAATGTGAATAATTAAAATTTATGTAAGGTATAAGGAATCACACAGTGCAGTAGCTTCTATGTACCTACCAAAGAGTGTGAGAGAAAGAACTGTACTCTTACCTCTGAAGACCCTTTATGAGCTTTTCTGCATCCTATTCTACTCCCCTTTCAGAGTAATCACTGTGCTGAACTTGGTATTTATTGTTTCCTTGCCTCTCTTTACTTTTAGTACATATATTTGTGTCCCCAAATAGTATCCTATGTTGCTTTCTGTCTGTGTCCTTTGAACTTACTTTTTCTTTCTTTCTTTTTTTTTTATTTAAGCTTTTTTTATTGAACTTACTTTTTCATTCAACACTAGGGAGATTCATCTGTTGTTGTTAAATGTAGCTGTAAGTCATGTTCGCATGTATATTGTATCCATTATGGGAATACATAATTTATGTATCTGTTCTGATACTGGTTATTGGGCTATATTCAGTTACTGGCTATTACAAGCAGTGCTGATAAGAACATTTACATATAATAGTGATAGTTAATATGGCTTAGAAAGGGGAAATACTGGATTTTGGAGGAAATTAGGATAGAAAAAGGCCTATTTCTTCCCATTCCTAGAGGGAAATAGTGGAGAACTGGGCACAGTGTAGGTCACCCAGTGTTTGATCTGTGTATCTACCAGCTGTTTTCTACATTTGGGATGCTGGGAGCTAGTACAGTGTGGTCTTCTCTTTGACCTTCAGGGCAGAGGTTGATGAGGCTGTGTAACCTTACTGACGTCTGTCTTTCAAAAGAGGCCAGTAAAAGAAGCCGTGAGACTTATTTTTTTACCCAGCCTGGAAGCTGTCACTGAGTCCTTAAATTGAAGCATGACATTGTGCAGTGACGCGCTAATGGAGGAAGTACAGAGCAGAATCAAGGATGTCCTTTGGGAAGTTGACAGAGTCTGTTACAAATACAGTGTCAACCTGCAGCGAGATGGAACTGAAGACTCACAGAGCAGGCACACTTTTGTGAGATGTGTGACTTGCCACTAGGCACACCTGGCTTCTGGAGCAATGCACACCATTTATGAGCCTGTCAGAATGTTGAGTGGCAGGACAAGGGCAGCAGCAGCAAGCACTTGGAATGCCGCCAGTGCAAGAGCTTTGAAATAATTCTTCTCCCAGCACCGCTTTCTTGAACCAGATGCATGTGCAAAATGGACTACAGCAGGACTCGGAGCAACTGTAAAAAAGCAGGCCAGGGCGGGATTCTCCACCCTTCTGCCCTAAGCAGTGAGGCCTAGCGGGGCAAGCCCAGCAGCTCACGAGCTGTCTGGCATGCAGCTGGGAAGGGGCAGGCTTGCTGTCGGGGAGCAGAAGCTTCAGGCCGGCTGTGTGGCTAGAAAGCAGGCCCACAGACAATGACAGAGTATTTGAATAGCAGGTGCAGCTGCTAGCAGAAGGGTAAACTTGACCTGCGTTCTGTGTGCAGGAGATTGTTGCTCTCATTTTATTGTCTTTGGCCTTACCGGTGGGTCTGATTCAGGAAAGTCATGTATGCATGCACAAATATATAAAAATAAAAGTAAAGTTCTGCTCTACTACTTTCTACACCTTCATCAAAATGGAACAGAAGTTTAGTCGATAAATAGTGGTTGCAGTGAAGTAGTAGGAATAGAGCATGTAACATTTTTGTGGTTTTTTTTTAATCAGTCTCATCACATTTTTATTTTATTGGCAGATGCTTAAGAGACTAATCATGCTCTAGAATTAATACCACAATAATATCTTTATATTTGAAAATGCCATGTAGCCATTGTACTATACACTCTTCTCCAGTTCCTTTTCTGTGATTTCTTTCACAAGATTGCTTATTCATCTTGGTCTCCTCCCAGCGCCTAGTAAACTAGTGGCCATATACCTCCTGATAGGTGGCCAGTAAATGTTTAGCGGGACTGAACTCCAAGGGCTCTGATGTCAGCATGTAATAACCTAGTAGACATCCAGTTTTCACCAGCTTCCCTTACCCTTAGTTTCAAATAGTGGTCTAATTCCAACAGCCTGAAGATGCTTTACTAGACCCGCAGTATGTCAGTAGTCTTTTACCTTTGTGGCCTCGAGTTTGCATCCTTCCTGGCTTTTCATCTTCTTTTCCTGTTTTGCTGGATTCCGAGTTACATACAGGTGTCATTTTTGCTATCAGGAAGAGAGACTCCATGATGAGTTAGATGAATTAAAAGCTTGGAGTTGGAAAGGGATAATAATAGGTATGGCATATGGGTTAAAAAAGGACTATGTGTATGGGATCTGAAGAGCTACAGATATAAAGGCAGAACGGTAGAGAGAGCAAAGATAGGAAAACAGAGGCAGAGACGGTCCAAGGAAGAACAAAGATTAGGCACAGAGTGTATAGTGTCCCCCTCAGTACCCAAAGCGAGACCTGAAATACTGTGCTCAGAAATCTCAGAATATTGCTGTTAACATATTTCATATTACATGAAATAAAATGTACCACTTTGTGTGCATTGTTACATTTATGTATTTATCATAACTTTTTAAAAATTGAGTTATATTTGGCATACAACTTTATATTAGTTTCAGGTATATAGCATGATGATTCAGGGTTTTTATATATTGTGAAAGACCACCACAAATCTAGTTAATATCCTTTACTATACATAGTCCTCAAAGTTCTTAAATCACATGCAGGAGCATATGTAATTTGAATGACCCTGTGATTTTTTATTTTTGACACCGTCAAAGCATGAAGAACATTTCACACATAAATTCATTTATATATAACAAAATTTCATTGTTCAGCCCTACCACTTACAATTTGATGACTGAAATGTTGGATTTTTCAATATAGAAGCAGAGGAAATCATTTTGATTGTAAATAAATTAGTAAACTATGCAAATAGATATATTTTGAATTCTTGTCCTTTCAGCTTTTAATGTTTTTGTAAAAACTGAAGTGTAATTGACATTTAATATTATTTTCAAATGCTTTTATTTAAGTTAGTTTTGGCTTAGGACAGTAATGAATAAGTAATTTGGCTTTCCATTATACTATTATTAGATGGAAATAGTCTGTATTGCCCTCTATTGGTGATTAGTAGTTATTTTTGACCAAATAATTGCTGTTATACATATTTATATGTGTTTAAAAATCGTGTGGACTGGTATATTTTACAGAAGAGCGTTTTGTTTGTTTGTTTGTTTGAAAAACACTTAAAAATTGACCTAATAGTTGTAGTCGTGAATTGGCAAAAGGGGAACAACTGACATTTGGGGCTTCTTGATTTAACAGTTCTGTTGACTAAAGTATTTGAAATACTTTTGCCTTTGATTAATTTTCATTTTAATTTTTTCTTGTCAGAGCTCCACCTCAGATAAGGCGTCCCAATCGAGAAGTAAGACCTCTGAGGAAAGAAATGCCAGGAGTAGGAGCCCGGGGACCTGTAGGCCGAGCACATCCTATATCCAAGGGTGAAAAACCCTCTACAAGTAGAGACAAGGATTGTAGAGCAAGAGGAAGAGATGATAAGGCAAGACTTTCTTTGTTAACTCATTCCCTTGAAGCCCATGACTTTTGGTACATATTATAATTCTTTTTTGGCTTTTTGGAGTACCCCAATTTTAGCATGGAAGAGATTAAAAAATCCACCTGACTCAAAAACCTAAGCAGTCTTTGCATTTTGAAGGCCATTCTACAATGCTAATGACCTCAGAAGTATATTTAAAAAAACACATGCACAGATCTTTAGTAAAATAGATCTTGGAAAGAAATATTTAAAATAAAGTTTTAAAACTTAAAATATATTTTAACAAGTATTTTAAATTAAAATGAGCAATAAATGAAAAATATTGTAGGGGAAATTCTTACAAGGATGTAGATTTTTTTCTCTTAATGAGAGAATTTTCCTTGGTTGGGGTTCACTGTGTACATTTACTTTATTTGGAAAATTGATAGGTGAATGAACATAGTGCTAGGTGGAAATTCTGTCCTGCCCTTAAAATGGACTTTAGATAGTCTTACAGAGGAGGGAGCCAGCCAGGATAACCTGACCCATCTTTTAGCCTTAATTTTAGTGAAAAGACAAAATTAGATGTTCAGTGATAGCATTTCCCATTTTCATTGTGACCATCATACATGAATGATGATTGTTATTGAATTGCCACCAAGAAGTTTTAAATATTCCTAGCCAGAGGTTCAGGATATGTCCTCATGTTGATGCCATGACATTTATAATGAAAATATAACAACACTAATAGCAAGTTGTTATCCAAAATTAGACACTATGTTTGAATATTTTTACCCTGTATAATTCCAGATCAGGACTCTGCACAGACCACCTTCCTAAGCCTTGTGCATTTTAATCTGTGGTAGAATAAAAGTGGTATTTTTGAGTATTTCTATTCATGAGCTAGATTCAAAGGTAGATTCTACTTGTTTTGATAGATTCTACTTTTTTTGTAATTTGCCAGAACTATTATACCATAAAAACAGTGAGTGATTCCATCTCTGATACTTGTTGGGCTTCGTGAGGGGGCACTAATGAATGAATGAATGAATGATTCCTGCTGGTGAAATTGAACTGGTTTTCTAAACCATTATCAAAACCCACCTGAACAGATACTTAAAAATCTCTATTTTATGTGTCATCTTTGTTTCCTCCCTTGTTCTTCATTTTTTGTCACTGGACCTTGGTTTGCATTTTAAAGCATAAAGTAGGGGCTGAAGTTCAACCCTCACTCTGCTAGTAGCTTTTAGGTAAACTTTTAGAATAGGGTGGGGAACTTTCAGTCTTTACCTTAATTTCACATAACACAAGAGAATAATCTTGGTCATGGTTTATTGGATGCTTCCCTGCTAATCACCATTTGGAGTGATTAGACAGTAATTCGGGAACAGTCCCATGAAGTAGGTAGTCATCTTATAAATGAAGAAACTGAGGTAGAGAGCTGAAGTACCTGGCCCAAGGTCAGAGAGTAGGGGATGGAGCTTGGAATGGAATTTGAATTTGTGCACAGATCTTTTCTCTCTTTATTTTAGGGTTTTTTCATGTTATGTAGTTATCCCTGCCAAACTAGATTAAAAATATGGATTGGATTAGAAAGGAGTCCCAGAACAATTAACTAAATGTTGAGTGATTCGTAAGCAAAGAACAAAGCAATGAGGCAGCATTTGTTGAATGTCACATTTTTCTGGAGATTGCAAATTGTCTCTTAAAAAGTTCCAAGTAATTTTCTAACTCTTATTCTTTCGTTGACATCTAAGTACTGAGAATGTCACTGGAAAGTAAGTCCTTTATTTGAGGAAAAAAAAAGAAAAAAAAAAAAACGAAGTCTGCAGTTGTTTGAAGATAAAAGATGTTTTCTGAGTCACTCTGGACACAAAAGAGACTACAATTTAGAAAAACAAACTCATGCAGTTTATTAGATTTTGAAAAGTGTGCTTGGTTCAGTTATTATTGTTGTAAGCACTCAAATGCCCATTAGAATACTAGTATCCTTAAAATTCACTGAAGGCTGTGATAGGGTTTGAGGGGGTTTAGGTGAAACTGCTAGATATCCATGGCCTTTGAATAATAATTTGAAAATGAGAACCTTGTATTGGCAGGCTCCTCAGAGATATTGTAGTCCCCAGTGTCATGTTTTTAAAATTAGTTTTGTGTATTGCAGCCAGCTTAAAAAAAGAGAGTAGACTAAAAAATTCAGAATGCTCTAGTGATAGTAAGGACACTGTAATTTTGAGAAAAAAATATTGAGTTACATGAAATGTTTTAATATATAAAAGACTTAATCATAATTATGCTAGTATATAGTAGTTCATCATCTCAAATGAATTTATTATTTTGTCATGGTCAAATGTTTGAAAGTTGCTGCTGTATTCAAACCACTTAACTTTATAGGGCAAAAAAAAAAATGTAAGGACAGGAGAAATTACGTATCTTGCCCAAGAGTCTCAGTATCTTTGGATTTTTTTAGTTTAGTGTTGCAAACTGTGTGATGGGGCCACTAATAATAGCAGTAGCAGATGTTACTCTTTCTTGAGTACACTTAACCTGTACTAGCCCCATTTTGAAGTTGTATGTGTATATTGGCTTATTTAATTCTGTAAATTCCTGTGACCTCAACATTATTTTCCCCGTTCTACATTTGAAGAAATTGAGGCACAGAATCATACCTACAAGTAGGTGGGGGAACTAGGAGTTGAATTCTCTAACACCTGAGCTTTTAATCAGTATGCTATAATGTCTCTTATTTGAAAATGCATACTATCTTATTTTAATGCATCGTAAATACCTGTTTCTTGTAAGAGTTCCAGTTCATTTTCTGGGAGTGATTAAATCTTTTTTTCCTCTTTTTTTTTTTTTAAACTGTTGACAAGCTTCAGGTTGGGTCCAAGCTTAAAAATAGTGTTTTTCTTTCTTTTCTTTTTTTTTTTTTTTTAAAGATTTTATTTATTTATTTGACAGATAGAGATCACAAGTAGGCAGAGAGGCAGGCAGAGAGAAATGGGAGGGAAGCAGGCTCCCCATTGAGCAGAGAGCCCGATGTGGGGCTCCAGCCCAGAACTCTGGGATCATGACCTGAGCTGAAAGCAGAGGCTTTAACCCACTGAGCCACCCAGGCGCCCAAAAATAGTGTTTTTCAATAAGTAACAATCACTTTGTATAGTGATCTGTTGTTCAGCCCTTACAGTTTTTCTCTCTCTGAGGTTCACAGAGTCATCAAAAAGCCAGTTTGTTCCCTTGTTTACTTAACACACCTTTATTATGTGCATTTTTAGTGTTAGTCATACTTGCAGGTACTGGGAACACAGACTTCAAAAAAATGTGACTCTAGCTTCACGTTGGTTATTTTCTTATTGATGAGAGGGAGTGAGATGAATCAATTGACTTTGACTGCTGTATTTTTCAGTCTTATTTGAATGTACCTGAGAAAATTTGATGTGTTACTGTTTAACTATTTAAGCCTACAGTCCGTATAGAAATAAACATAGAAATAACAAATGTATTTTTTTTTAATTGAAAAAGGATGGTCTAAAAATAAAAAAAAAATACTAGGTAGCAGAGGAAATGTTTCTGTGTTACCACCAAAAATAAATTTAATTCCTAAAACTCTGATTCTCAAGTATTTTTAAGACTATGACTTTATGGTTAATTAACTCTTAGAGAAATGAGCAGTGCTTCTATTATGGTCTCATGATTAAAGCTACATATGCTTTTAAATAGAATTCAGATTAAAGGATGGTAAATTATATTAATAGAATTGATTTAAAGTTATTAAACTTAAAGGACTTCATTTCATTGAATTCCATGTAATGAATGGCTCTTTTTGAATACTTTGCTTCTTATCACTGAGTTAAGTCTAGGGATGTCTGGTGTGGAGAGATGTTGTAAACTGGATTGAGAACTGTTGATAAGTGATTATACAAATGAGCAGTGACTTCAGAAAAAATTTTTCTTTTTCTTATGAAGAAATGGATACTGTCTTATGGGGTCTATTTGATGAACAATGATCATCTAACTAGCAGTGTATTGTTAAATGTTCAATAACTAGTTTTCTGAAAAAAAGTATGTGTATATACACATTCACATATTTATTATAAATTTGACTGATATAAAGGATGTATAGCACATAATTTACAAATAATTAAATATATAGTACTCTTTATTATAAATTCTGTAGAGTGAATGGACTCTCACAGAATGCCTTTTGCTCAGCTCTTACATCTGTAGCCAACCTATGGTTGCAGTTAACAAATGAATAAAAATGTAGTTCTGGCATGAATGTTGGTTGGTATTTTTTTTCCTGTTAATGAGTAAGATGAAAGTAAAACAGTAGAAATACATGTTGGTAGTTCACTCATTCACCAGTTATTTGGGCAACTTTGATGAAGCAGTTAATAGTTTTCAAATACTGGAAAAATATTTCCTTAATTTTTATGCTATTTACAATGTAACAGCTGCCGAAATGGCATACTTTTAAGTCGCATTTGCATTATTAACGTTCCCCCTATTATTTTCTTAAGTCTAGACCATTAATAAAATAATAAATCAAGCCCTGATTTGTAGTATCAGCTGATTTCTGTGATACAAATATTTCTGTGACCCATTTCAAGCTATCAACGTGATGTTGCTGAGCTCAGAGTTGAGATGAGCTTGGATATCCCTGTGACTGTAGGCCAGTGTTTTTGTGTTTTGTTTTTTGTTTTTAATTACTAATTAGTAATTCTGATGTTGGGTAGCTCACAACCTAACAAGAGCAGTGATCCCTTTGTTAGACAGAACTCATTGCTAGAAAATTATTTTCTGATCTGAAATTTATATCTTTTGTGACTTTCAATTGGTCCTGGTTCTTTCTTTGGACTAATATAGAGGAAATAGAGGTAAATATGTCAGTTGGTCATGTGGCTCCATTAGTGTTTTCTTCTTCAGCTTAGATGTCTCTAGTGTCCCTGATCCTCCTCTATATGATGTGGTTTTTGAATTTTTTATTGGATATTCTTTTTGGGTGCAATTCATTTGTCACTTGAAATGCAAGACCCAGAGCTAGTAACTGACTGTCTTCTACTTAATCTGCCAATGTGAGAAGACATGCAGTAAAATGTAAAAACCATTATCTGCGCTTTAGGCCAAATTGTGTCATTAATTGACTTTATATAATGCATTAGTCACTAATTTTAGCCTCTTTTTTTTTCACATAGTATTATTAGCCAATACTAATGAAAGATCATTAATAAACCTTCCTTGATAAGGGTAATTTAGATGTTTGTAAAAAGATGCTACAATATTTGCTTTAATGAGGAAAAAAGTCTGTTAGACTTCATGCTAAATATCAAATTCTTGCTACATTGACCTTTGTCAATTAATGTAAAAACCTAAGCAAAGATTTTTTTCTAAGATCATTTCAGTGTTATTGTAGCTATCATTATTATTACTAGAAACTGTTCAGGTAATAATCTTGGTGGGATTATCTTTATTGCTTGAAAACTAAGTCTCTTTTAGGTATTACAGTTAATCTAGCTCATTAACTGAAACCACAATTACCTGTATTTGTTATCCCTATTCTAGTTTGAATATTTGTTACGAAAGATAATGATCACCCATTTTATTGATTTCCCAATGTCACCAAATTACTTATTTTTAGTTTACCTAAATTTGTTTTTTAATAACCTCACCATTTTGACTTGGAAGAATTCCTAGAATCTTTTTTGGAGTACTTAATTTGTATTCAAATCTCATCTCTACCTTTGATAAACTTTGGATTCCAGGGCAAGTCATTTGACTGGCTTACCCTACATTTCCTCTTCTGTGTATTGAAAGGCTTGACCTTGAGTACTGTAACACAGGCTTTTCTTTCTCTGCTTCTGCCTCTACTCCATCCTTTTTCCACACGGTAGGTAGAAGGGTCATTTAAAGGTTTAAATCAGATCCTGTCATTCCCTATTTAACATATTTCAGATATTTCCTCGATACACTTAGAATAAAATCCAGACTCCTCCCTGTGGTCTGTAGGGGCCTAGGTGAGCTGACCTCTGCCTGTCTCTCCAGTCTGTCTTATTTGTTCAATTCTTAGCCACATGGACCACTCAGTTTTTTCACAGCATTTGACAGTTTATGATTATGTGTGTTTTTGTTTTGTTTACTTGTTACTTGTTTCCCCTGCTAGACTAGATGCTCAATGAGGGCAGATAGTGTATTTTCATTCACTGGTAAAACCTAACACAATGAAATGTGTTAGATGCTCACATAATTATTCTTAAATCCTCTGGTTCTTACTACTTTCAAGTAAATATACAGCTTTTTCTTTCCCTTGGCAGTGTTTATCATGTCTTCCACACCACTTGGGAATTCATACTAAAATGGATGTCTGCTTACATTTTTTAACAATTTTTTAAGTCTCAAATTACAATGAATGTCCTATCATGGCATGTAAATAAGTCCCAGATATATCAGTTTCTGTTGCATTCTTTAGTTGATTTTACTTCTAGAAGAATTTTTAAAATGATTACAGGGAATTGCCAGTGATTTGTTTGAATGTGACTTCATAGCCTTGTCCTACCTGTGTTATAAAGTGTGATTCTAGGCTGAGCTTATTTTAAATTTGTAGATACTATGTTTGTGTGTTAAGTATGCAACAAAATGTACTCTTTTATAGTGCCAATATTGGTATCTATCATCTGAAATATAAGAATCTTTATGAAAATTTAGCTTAATACTGTCACCGTGCTACCCAGAAACAGTAAATTATTTGTTTTTCGGGTCAAGTCACCAAGAGTACTGTTTGGTCATTTACCTAGTGGCTTAGTGAACTCAAGCATTTGCCCAAGGGGAGCCATTTAGTCCCCTGTCAGCACTTATGATCAAGCTTATGCTTAATCTCAGATGAAGTGTGGTAGGAGAGGTTCATTCTGTTCTCTTCAGATATAAGCTTAGGAAATGCATACATTTTTTGACCACTTTCCCTTTCATTTTTGTATTAGACAGTAACTATGGGCTGAAGCTGTAGAAGGGTATTTGGCCCTGTCCCCTGAAGTAGTTCCAGTGGTTGAACTATCTCTAGCAACTGAGCGCATTTCATTTAAAGCTCCTTAAAGCTGAGTAAATCTTGGCGGAACCCCACAGAAACCAGAGCATGTAATTCTTTTTTAAAGCCACCATATTATTAAATAAAGAATTTGGGGTAAAGTATATTGCTTTAGTGGTCTTAATAATACTACTTAAAAAGGTCCTTTTACCATTATCATTACTGTGACTTTGTGATGTGGTCCAAGGACTTTACTGGGAGGAAATCCTGGGAGGTGCTAAGAGTAACAGGGAAAAAAGGCTTTGTAAGATGCAGTTCAGAGTCCCAAGGCTTTCCTCATCTGTAGCCTCTTTGTTGGCTTTCATAGTTTCATAGGATTCATAGTTTGTAAAGCTCTTAACCTTTAAGCTAACTCAGGTGTGAGGTGGTCTGATATTGTGCAAAGGGCATATGTTCGAGGAGTCAGAAAGAGCTGCATTAAAATCTCTACTCTGACATTTAATAATTTTAAACTTGATTAAGGTATTTTACCTGAGTTCCAGTTGCTTATTTGTAAAAAATAAGGATAATAATACCTACCTTGTTGTGAGTATTAAATGAGATAATATATCTGTGATTTATTGCCATGTAGTAGGTTCTCAGTAAGTTAATGTTGTTTCTTCCTCTGTGTTAATATTCTGTATATTCTTTGGTGGTACTGGAAATTCCCTGCATCCTCAAACTTAGAAGTATCTAGCAAGGATCATTTTAGTTTTACTTGAAACTGTACCCCCAAGGATGTAAATGTAAAGAAGTGTTTAATAAAGTGCATCTGTTTCTAATGAAATAAACAGATACGGCATTTGGGTAATCACAAAATAGTATCTTAAAATAATAAAAAAGTTACTTTGAAATGATTACATTATAATATCTTGAGAGCTCAGTGATGTTAATTAAAGTTATCTTCTTATTAACCAGTACTTTTTTTATATCTGTCTCCAGGGAAGGAAGAATATGCAAGATGGTGCCAGCGATGGTGAAATTCCTAAATTTGATGGTGCTGGGTATGATAAGGATCTGGTGGAAGCTCTTGAGAGAGACATTGTATCTAGAAATCCTAGCATTCATTGGTAAGTCTTTTAAGTTCTTGAATTAAAGCAGCAGAGAAAACAAGTTATTGGTTGGCCTAATGCCAATCTTTTCTTATTATCCATGACTGTGCCTTCATCCGTAATAAGTGCATGTGTAGAATTGACAGGATAGTTCTTTCAAAAGCTAACCAAGTAATTTTACATGTTAACTTGATGTTGACATAACTAAAGGTTGTTAATTCAGTAACATGTCCTAATTAGGGACACCTGGGTGGGTCAGTGGGTTAAGTGTCTGCCTTCAACTCAGGTCCTGTCATGGGATTGAGTCCTATGTTGGGCTCCTTGCTCAGCAGGGGGCCTTCTTCTGCCTTTACTGGCCTCTGCCAGCTCTGCCTGCTGCTCTCCCTACTCTTGCTCTCTCTCTCTCTCTCTCTCTGACAAATAAATAAAATCTTAAAAACAAACAAGCATGTTCTAATTAATAACTACAGTATGTTTTCACTGATCATTTTATGCAATATTAATAACAATGGTGTTCTTAATAATTTCATAAAAATTATTTTAAAAAATTAGTATTGACCGTAAGTCAAAGGTGTCTGTGAATAAACATGAAACTTTGCTCTCTTGCAAAGGGATGACATAGCAGATCTGGAAGAAGCTAAGAAGTTGCTAAGGGAAGCTGTTGTTCTTCCTATGTGGATGCCTGACTTTTTCAAAGGGATTAGACGGCCATGGAAGGTGAGCATTTATTAAAATAAAATAAGTTTAAAGATGATGCTTGCATGATAATGAATGACAGCATTGTGGTTTCTTTTTGTGTTTGTTAACCAAGTTGGTTAAGGTTGGAGGAGGTTTGTGTACCCTCTTAACACCTGGATTTGAATTTGTAGTTGAGGTGTGTTGCTTCTCAGAGGAAGAGAGTGTTGAAACTACAGTCTTAAGTCACTGCCCTCAGGTTTGCTGGGCTAGGGATTAGCTTTAAAAATTTTCTAGATGTCTGTTTATGCAAATAAGTTAACAAGCAAATTAAATAGTAAATAGTCTTATAGAATAAGTATTTGATCAAATAAATACCTTTCTGAAAGTTGGCATATCTCACTAATTAATTGTTTTGATCACTTCCTTTAGGCTTGGTATTATTCTTAGACCTGTCCTCTACTTTAGAGTAAAAAGCCTGCTCAAGACTAGCTCCTAAATCCATTGTTTTATTTTAGCATATTAAAATACCCTTCTAACAATGGCTGCCTGGAACTTTTTTGGTCTTAGTCATAGGCAAAGGCTTCCTTCAGTCTGCTTGGTAGAGTGAAGTAAAACCATGATCTTACTCTGCCCTTCTGAATTAGGTAGGAAGGTTTGTTTCTCTTCTCAGTATCTCTTCCTCTTTTGACATGCCTAAAAGTAAAGAGGTGGAGAGATTTTATATTTACACAAATAGCTTGGAATACTCATGGCATTTTGATGGTCTTCTACAACTTAAACACTTTCATAGACTGGTATAGATTTACCTAATTTTGGTAATATATTACTGTACATTCCCTCTGTATTACAACTTTTAAAACAATATTTAAAAGAGAGAAAAAAGTCTTAAAATAGCTATTTTTAGGAGTTTTAAGACAGCATGGTAGGTGTAACCCCCCCTCATCATGATGAGCCCTGTAAGTCTTTACCAGGAAGGTGATTTGCACATGTAGAAAATCATGTTGGCCGGCAGTAGTCGAGCTGAACAACAGGGACCTGCACAAAGGCATTTGTTATTTGATTATGAAAAATGGGTAGATTTGTGAGGGATGTTTAAAAGGTAAATGATAACATTATGACTGAGTATTTATAAAGAGAGGGCACGAGTTGTATGACTCTCAAATTCCAGTCTTGAATTGAAGGAGTATGCAATTACTTCTGACACCAGCAACCCCAAGCTGAGCCAAACCTTACACGTTGAAGGCACTGTTCTGTGGGACTACCCTCATTTCAGATGCCACATGCAAACTTGGGCATCCCCAGGTCACCCTCATTTCTGGACAGCTGGCTATAAATTTGGGGACCCCTTAGGTTTGGTAATTTTCTGGAATGACTCACAGAACTTAAGAAAGCACTGTACTTAGAATAAGAGGTTTAACGTAGCAAAAGGAGGCAAATCAGAACTAGCCCAAGGAAGAAATGCATAGGGTAAGATCTGCAAGGAGGCTGAAAGTGAAGCTTCTGTTTTCTGCCCATAGAATTAGGATGCTGTGGGTTTATGACAGTACATTGAATAGTGCTAACAGGGAAGCTCACTCCAGCTCTAGTGTCCAGGATTTTTATTGGGGTTTCACCACATAGTCATGATTGATTGAATCACTGCCCATGTGTCTCAGTCTCCAGTCTCCCTTCTTTCTCTAGGTCTAGTTGATATTTTACAGCTCAAGGTCCCAGCCCTCTAATCCCATGGTTGGATTTTCTGGCAAGGCCAGCCACCATCTTGAATCATCTCATTAGCATAAACTATACAGGGGCCCACCGTGAGTCACCTCAGCATAAAATTCACCGTTCAAGTGAACAACAGAGCACTCCTGTCACTTTGGAAATTCCAAGGATTTATAGTCTACCTCCCGGGAACTGGGGGAAAAGACCAGCCAAATTCTTTATTATACAGGGTGCATACTGTGAACTGTGAACGGATACTGGAAATTGAGAAGATGAGCAGGTTTAAATAGAAACAAAATATGTTTGGATAAATACTCGCAAGTAATTGGAAGTACTCTACTTACAATTTATATCTGTTCATCTAGGGAATCTGTTTGTAAAGATTTTTATTTATTTGTTTGACAGAGAGCACACTCTACTTCCTAGAATACTTCTATTCTTAGGATAGAATTTGAATTTAAATTAAAATAATAATATGGGTGTGGATGAGATTGTTCAAGGAGGTCCATAAAGGAAAAAGAGCAAGAAGCTTGGAATTGCTTTGAGAATATAGAGGCAGGGAAGGAGGAGAGCTGAAAGGGACTGAAGAGAGTCCTAAGTAGGAGGAGCGTCAGGGAAGAACTGTGTCCTAGAACTAACTGAGGGTGAAGACTTTCAGGAAGAAGGGAATGAACCTTAGGTATCAGCACCATCAGAGGTCAGAGAGAAGGAGAAGGACAGAAGATATAAGTTGAAAACTGACCATTGGATTAGTAAATTAGGTCGTTTTAGTGAATTAGTGGAGGCAGAAGTCAGATTGTAGCTCATAAAGAAAAAATACTGAGCATGAACCATTTCTTTAAGAAGATTGGCTGAGAAGGGAAGAAGTAGATAGTAGCTAGAGGATTTGTAAGGTCAAGCAAAGGATTTTTTCTTTTTTAAACAGGACAGATTTAAGTATGCTTATGTACTGAGGGAAGGAGCCAGTAGAGAAGTAGATATAGGAAATAGAGGAGATGTTGGAAATTAACTCTTACTGGAGGTGGACACATGAAAGACATTACAGGAACTGAGTGGGCATTCAAAGGGGACATTAGAGAAATAATGAATTTTGCTATAGCTGTGCTTATACCATTAGTTGTTTGTACAGTTTTCAAAATATCCATCTCATGCACAGCTACAAGTACTGTGGAAAGCAAAAAAATTTTTATAGAAGTAGTGTTTCAAATCCTCTTTCTAGGTGTCAGAATTCTATACCTAGTGTTAACTTTAAGAATAAAGCTGTTGGTTATTTTATCACCAAAAAATGTGCTTATTCAGGAATAGCAGAGAATTGTAATTTGGGACACACAGGCCATGGCAGAACCATATGCAAGTTTGGAGAGCAAAGGAGAAGAACACTTTTATAGAGGAAAGGGGAAATTGGGAGGGATGTTTAAAGAAAAAATCTATTGGAGTAAAGTATAGTGGTTTTTCATTCGCTGGGTTTTGACACTCTCCCATTGGTTTTGACACTCTCTCATTGTTGCCAGGGGGAGGAGAAAAACCTTTCTTCCTCCTGCCTGGCTGGTAAAGTATCTAATGTAGTGTAGTGTTTGTAGACTTGTAAGGCTGGTCTCTTCCAGTAGGGTTTGCAATTGACTAAGAGTTGTAGGGCACAAGAGCTCCCCCTTCTGGCCTTGCAGCTCTATTTTTAAAGGCATTTTTCTTTAATTTTCACACTAGGAAAGGGTTTGGACAGTTTCTGAATTTGGAAACTTTATGTGTGCATAGTTTTCAAAGTTCAAATCCCCAGAAGCTTATTAAACTAAATTAATAAATGGGACAGAATTATTTTAAAGATCACCAACCAATATACAAAATAAATGTAGTATTAACTATGTACTTGAATTTCCATTGGAAGAAGAAAATACTGAGTATTGAATATCCAGTAGTCTTCAACACCAGAGGATTAGTGTTCTTTTTTTTTTTAATTTTTTGTTTTTGTTTATTTTTTTTTTAAAGATTTTATTTATTCATTTGACAGAGATCACAAGTAGGCAGAGAGGCAGGCAGAGAGAGAGAGAGGGAAGCAGGCTCCCTCCTGAGCAGAGAGCCCGATGCAGGGCTCCATCCCAGGACCCTGGGATCATGACCTGAGCTGAAGGCAGAGGCTTTAACCCACTAAGCCACCCAGGCGCCCCGAGGATTAGTGTTCTTGAATAACTTTTACTCCTTACTGATTTATTTTTGCAGAAGAGTTTTGTTTGTTGTCAAAGGTAAGTAACTAAGATTTAGTTTTTAGTTTGTGTTTAGTAGCTCTTTCATCAGTAACTATTTTATATGAACTGTTAATTGTATAGCACATTAAGCTGATAAAATGCGAGCTGAATTGTTTACACTTGAATTGCCGCTGGTTTTTAGTTACCTTATTAACTAATAAGTGGATCTCTACTTATTTTTTTTTAAAGATTTTATTTATTTATTTATTTGTCAGAGAGAGAGAGAGAGAGAGAGAGAGAGAGCGCACAAGCGGGCAGAGTGGCAGGCAGAGGGGGAGAGAGAAGCAGGCTCCCCGCTGAGCAAGGAGCCCAATGTGGGACTCGATTCCAGGACCCTGGGATCATGACCTGAGCTGAAGGCAGTGGTTTAACCAACTGAGCTACCCAGGCGTCCTGGATCTCTACTTTTGATTAAAAACTGTGTATTATGTGTTGTGGAAGACAGACAGGTTTTTTCCTTTAGGAGGACAAGGGATATGTGGTAGAAAATATCTTATTTTCATTATGTTTAAACAGAGTAGTCACTCTTTTTTCAGAGATCACAAGTAGGCAGAGAGGCAGGCAGAGAGAGAGAGGGGGAAGCAGGCTCCCCGCTGGGCAGAGAGCCCGATGCTGGGCTCTATCCCAGGACCCTGGGATCATGACCTGAGCCGAAGGCAGAGGCTTTAACCAACTAAGCCACCCAGGTGCCGCTAAACAGAGTAGTCACTCTTAAGCCATGCTCAAGACTACACATACTTATGTTCTTGCAAGTTTAAGAAAATTGGGTAGGTTCTTTCCTGGGCCTTTTGTTAGCCTACCTCTAAGTGCCTCTGATTTGAGACATTTTGTGAAATCAGTCATTTTTTTAAATCTATGAAATGATACTTATGTCAAATACACTGATTTTACTGTGACAGTTGAGTTAATCTTTTGATGGGAAAATTTTTATGTACATCAATTGCTGATGATACCTTATAAGAATGCATTTTAATCTGCTAAAACATTTAATACATCTTTTGAAATTTCAGGGTGTACTGATGGTTGGACCCCCAGGCACTGGTAAGACTATGCTAGCTAAAGCTGTTGCCACTGAATGTGGCACAACATTCTTCAATGTTTCCTCTTCTACACTGACATCTAAATATAGAGGTGAATCTGAGAAGTTAGTCCGTCTGTTGTTTGAAATGGTGAGTGATGATATATTCAGATTTCAAAGAACTGATTGTGTAGGCAAATGATACCCCTTTTACATCCATTCATCTAGGGAATCTGTTTTTAAAGATTTTTATTTATTTATTTGACAGAGAGCACAAGTAGGCAGAGAGGCAGGCAGAGAGGGGTGGGGGAAGCAGGCTCCCTGCTGAGCAGAAAGCCCTATGTGGGGCTCGATCCCAGGACCCTGAGACCATGACCTGAGCTGAAGGCAGAGGCTTAACCTACTGAGCCACCCAGGTGCCCCTGGAATCTGTTTTTTTTTTTTTTTTTAATTTTATTTATTTACTTGATAGAGACCACAAGTAGGCAGAGAAGCAGGCAGAGAGAGAGGAAGCAGGCTCCCCGCTGAGCAGAGAGCCCGATGTGGGGCTCGATCCCAGGACCCTGAGATCATGACCCGAGCCGAAGGCAGAGGCTTAACTCACTGAGCCACCCAGGTGCCCCTGGAATCTGTTTTTAAAAGGGCAAATGGAGTTGTAGTTGAGCAGTTCCATCTTGACACATGAGTAAGGTATGTGGTGGTGGGTTTTGTGGAGTAGTTGATAAGTTTTCAGTGTATCTTTCTCTTTGAGGTGAGAGAAAGCCCTTTGGCATCCTATCCAGTAAAGGTGGAAGACACTTTAGAAATGTGTGTGGTTTGATTTTTCTCGATTTTTTTTAAAGATTTTATTTATTTATTTGACAGAGACACAGTGAGAGAGGAAACATAAGCAGGGGGAGTGGGAGAGGGTGAAGCAGGCTTCCCACTGAGCAGGGAGCCCGATGCAGGGCTTGATCCCAGGACCCTGGGATCATGACCTGAGCCTAAGGCAGAAGTTTAACAATTGAGCCACCCAGGCTTCCTGATACTTCTGGATTTCTAATGAGCTGGTTGAGCAGAGTATATTTTAGTATTTATTTTAAAAATCAGAAATTGATTTGTCATAAAAGTTTGTTCTTTTTTCATAAGGGACTTGCAGTAGTTGCTTAAGAATATATATTTGAAGATAGAGATTGACAATTTATCTTTAAGAAGATTTATATTATGAAAATTTTCAAACACAAAAGTTAGTACAAAAATAGTACTATGAATCCCCATGTATCTGTCACCCATCTTCACCAACCATCTAACTTTTATTTTTAGAAATATCCATTTTCTAATATAAATGATTTAATCTGTCAGTAGCCAAATGGTGACAATAAAGCAGTAAGAAATTTCTGCTCTTTTTTTTAAAGCATTGTTTTAGGAGGAGGAAATGGCATTAAAATTTTCAGATTATTTTATGAGTTCATTGAATGGTTGCTTTAAAATGTTTTTTACAAAGGCTAGATTTTATGCGCCGACTACGATCTTCATCGATGAGATAGATTCTATCTGTAGTCGAAGAGGAACCTCTGATGAACATGAGGCAAGTCGCAGAGTCAAGTCTGAACTACTCATTCAGATGGATGGTAATTGATATTTAATTACTGTCCCCAAACTGTTACATTTCCTTTGTGAATTTTGGGTCGATTCATACTGTGGAAATTCTCAGTGAATGGACTGGAAGGCAGCCTGAATTTATTTGTAATTATTTGTTCATCCACCTGCTTATTCAGTTTGCTCATGCACTCAGCTAGCATTTACTGCAAATGTGTTACGAATCACATGCCATTTCAGGTTCCGAGGTTACAAAGAAAAGGAATGTCAAGGTGGGTAAGGATCTTACTAGGACTGCAGAGGTTCCAAAGATGTGGTCCAGGGCCCCAGGGGTCTTTACGGCCCTTTTAAAAGGTTTGTGAAGGCTAAACCATTTTCATGATGAAATCAAGACATTATTTGCCCTTTTTCACTCTTAGCCTCTCACGAGAATACAGTGGAGTGTTTCAGAGGCTGCAAGACATTTGGGATGTCATAATAGATGGAAAGCAGCAGCAGATAGGAGAATCCAGCTGTTCTCTGTTGAGTCAGACATTAAAAGAGATTTACAAATGTAAAAAGATGCCACTCCTCTTACTAAATTTGTTTTTTTGTTTTTGAAAATCATAGTTATTTTTCATAAAATGTTATTTATATTAACAATGAATAGATTTGTTACTTTAAAATGAATTAATACTTTAAAAATTTTCAATTTTAATTTCTAATGGTAAATATTGATAGATGTATTATTCCACACACACAGAAGCTCTTTGGAGCTCAGTAATTTTTTTAAAGAGTACAAACAGATCCTGAAGGCAAAAAGTAGAACCACTGATCTGGTTGGGAAGCAGGCAACTTAACAATAATACATTTAAAAGTTGTGTGGTAGAACTAACCTAGGTGTGGTGAAAACACAGTAGGAGACATACCACCCAGACTAAGGGAGCCATGGAAGGAAACAGTGGAGTTGGGCTTTGAAGCTTTAGTAGAAGTTATTCAGACAAAGAAATGGCAATGAAGGAAGAGAGTGGTGGGCCAGAACTGCCTTTAGAGATTTATTACTCTGGTAGTTGTATGGCAAATGTAAAATATGTTTAAAAAGAAAAATCCAGAATGTGTTGTTTCGAAACGCCTATGGTTCTACAGCAACTGTGGATACTTGCTGAATACTTACCGTGTGTGTTGTATACATTGCCAGGCACTATAAGCATGTGTGAAACAGTGTAGTATGAGTCCTTGCCCTCCATGAGTTTATCATTTTAGTTTCTGCTAAAGTATCAGAGAAAGAAGTGACTGTGTTATACTTTGGGGGAGGGATCTAGAGGAGAAACACATTAGATGTTTTAAAAATATCACTGAACTTAAATTTAGTCAGCTGGATTTCATCAAGGGGTGTTTGTGACTGTTGATTATTAATTGGATAGCTTGATTTTTTGTGATAATGACTGAAACAGGAGTGTAGTAATTATTTATCAAGGAAATGCGGTATTGAATTGGATTGCTTTAAATTTGCTACCTCGTTAAGCCAGGCCACAACTAGAAACTCTTAGCAATAAAGTTTTTGAGTTTTTTATGTGTTTGTTGTTGTTGTTGTTACTGCACATTTTCTGGAGTCCCCATTGTGTAACCTGAAACTTTTTATGCTAAAACTTTAATTCTGAAGAAGTAGACTCAAGATATTTGTGTTTGGTTTGGTATAAAAAGAAAAGATATTTTCAGTAGCGACTGATTATTAGGTTCTTTCTGAGATTTTTTGTTTATTTTTTCCAAGTCACTTAGAAGTATGAAGGATAAAATTATTGCAGTATGTCCTGCCGTATTTTGGTTGCATACTGGTACATTAGCAAATGGGAACCTTCTTCTGTTCTTCCTTCTTGAGAAAATAAATTAGACTAACAACTAAAATAAAAATTTTTTGAGGGACTTCATGATTTGAAAAAGGAATAAAACAGCATGATCTCCCATGCCTTTTCTTTCCAGAGCAACTATACACTCATTTTCTTACAGAAAAAAAGAAGGTTTTTCTTACTGGATTAGACTCCTGTAATAGATTATATGAATTCTGTTACCTCCTTGTTTTATAGTTGTCTGTTGATGTGTCTGGTTCTGCCACCATACAGACGTCAGAAGGACTGCATTATTTTCATCACTGAGCATATGACAAAGCCTCTGGCAGATGTTTAGAAGTGTTTGCTGAATGAGAGAATAAAGGACTGTAAGAAAATTGCCTTCTTTCCCTTTTATTGTGTATAGGAGTTGGAGGAGCTTTAGAGAATGATGATCCTTCCAAAATGGTTATGGTATTGGCGGCTACTAATTTCCCATGGGACATTGATGAAGCTCTGAGAAGGAGACTAGAAAAAAGGATATATATACCTCTCCCAACAGGTATGATGCCTTCCTTTTACTATATCTATATGTTGGGTTTTTTCTTTTACTTCCTGTTACCTTTTTCTGTTTCTGTAAGTTTTTAACCCTTTGGCATTCTGCTTAAAGTTTATGGCATCACAAAATCAATATGTAGTAGATGGAAAGAGAGGCCGTAGTACTCCACTGAAGTTCCTTACCTTTCCGGCAGTTCTGACATTCAGAGCAGTATTCATGTTAATAAATTTGATAGGATATCCAAAGTTTTACTTTTAAATTTAAAGTCCTCTTTAAATTTTTTTTTTTTTTTAATCAGAGAGTGAGCACAAGCCAAGGGAAGTGGCAGGCCGAGAGAGAAGCAGGCTCCCTGCTAGCAAGGAGCCCGATATGAGACTTGATCCGAGGACCTTAGGATCATGACCCGAGCTGAGGGCAGCCACTTAACTGGCTGAACCACCCAGGTGTCCCATAAAGCCCTCATTAAATCTTAAGAGACTAAAAATAAAGGTCTCTTGGGATTTTCTTAAAAATACGCTGCTTTGAAAAATATAATTTCATCCTATTGATGACTTGAATTTTCCTAAGTGACTACTTTTCTTTTCATATTGAAATAAGATTTACATGGAATTGAATGGATAAATCTTAAGCATGTAATTTGGTGAGTTTTGACAAGTAAATACCTCTGTTTAATCAATACCCTACTGAAGATGTAAGATTTTCTGACCCAAGGAAGTTTCTGTGTACCTCCTACCAGTTAAACCCTCAATAGGTATTACCTTCTCTGATTTTTATCACCATAGGTTAGTTTTACCTATTATTAAATTTCATATAAATGGAATAATAATGTGTACTCTCGTGTGTCTGTTACTTTCACTCAACATAATGTTTTGAGACTCATCCATATGGTTACATGTAGTGGCAGTTTATTCTTGATAGGATTGTGTCACAATTTATTCCTTTTTTTTAAAGATTATTTATTTATTTATTTGATAGAGAGAGACACAGAGAGAGAGGGAACACAAGCAGGGGGAGAGGGAGAGGAAGAAGCAGGCTTCCCACTGAGTAGGGAGCCCGATGTGGGCCTCGATCCCAGGACCCTGGGTTCATGACCTGAGCCAAAGGCAGCTACCTAACGACTGAGCCTCCTAGGCACCCAATTTATTCTTTTTTTTTTGATGGACATTGGAGTTATTTCTAGTTTGGGGCTATTATGAATGAAGCTATAAATATTCTTGTACAAATCTTTTTATGGATGAATGTTTTCTATTCTTTTGGGTAATATGGCTAAGAATAGAATGGGTGGGTCCTCGGATACCCAAACTGTTTTCCTAAGTGGTTGTACCATTTTACACTTTCACCATAAACGAATGAGAATTCCAGTATTTTCATATCTTTGCCAACATTTGGTATGGTCAATACTACTAAGTCTGGAATACTGTCTCATTATGTCTTTAAATTGCATTTCTCTGGTGACTGATGGCATGGAGTGCCTTTTTGTGTACTTCTTGGTCATTGGTATATCTTTTGTGCAGTGTCTTTTCAAGTCCTTTGCTCAGTTTTCAATTGGTTTCTTTGTTGTTTTATTAATGCTGTATAGTTCTTCATCAGGTACATGCATTGTGAATATTTTCCTCCAGTTTGGTTTGCCTTTCAATTTTCTTTATGATCTCTATTGATAAGCAAAAGTTTTAATTTTGGTGATGTTCTCTTGCCAAGTTTTTCTTTTATGTATAGCACTTCTAGTGTCTTAGGAAATCTTTGCTTACCCCAAAGGGCAAAGGTTTTCTCCTATTTTTCTTTTAGAAACTCTAGTTAAATCTGTGATCCATCTTGAAGTAGTTTTGTGTATGGTAGTATCGGAGATTGAACTTCATTTTTTTTTCATATATATATGTATGTGTGGGGGGGGGAGTTGTTCAAGCACTACTTGTTAAAGGAGTTTTCTTTTTCCATTGAGTTATTTTGGTATCTTTGTTGAAAATTATTTTGCTGTGTATGTGAAGGTTCTATTTTTTAGTTCTCTGTTGTTCCATTGATTTAAAAAAAGAAAGTATTGGTGGGACGCCTGGGTGGCTCAGTTGGTTAAGCTGCTGCCTTCAGCTCAGGTCATGATCCCAGCGTCCTGGGATCGAGTCCCGCATCGGGCTCCTTGCTCGGCAGGGAGCCTGCTTCTCTCTCTGCCTCTGCCTGCCACTCTGTCAGCCTGTGCTCACTCTCTCTGACAAATAAAAAAAAAAAAAAAAAGAAAGAAAGTATTGGGGTGCCTGGGTGGTTCAGTGGGTTAAGCCCCTGCCTTCAGCTCAGGTCATGGTCTCAGGGTCCTGGGATCGAGCCCCGCGTTGGGCTCTCTGCTCAGCAGGGAGCCTGCCTCCTCCTCTCTCTCTGCCTGCCTCTCTGCCTACTTGTGATCTCTCTCTCTGTCAAATAAATAAATAAAATCTTAAAAAAAAAGAAAGTATAGGGCTATCTAATCAGGTTATCTATTTTTTCTTCCTCTTTTTTTTTTTTCAAGATTTTTTTGTTTGTTTATTTGGCAGAGAGTCAGTGAGAGAAGGAACATAAGCAGGTAGAGTGGGGAGTGGGAGAGGGCAGGGACCTGATGCAGGGCTCTATCCCAGGACCCTGGCGTCATGACCTGAGCCAAAGGCAGTTAACGACTGAGCCACCCAAGGCACCCCTGTTTTTTCTTTTTTTTAAAGATTTATTTGATTTAGAGAGAGAGAGAGAGAGAGAGAGCAGGGGTGGGAGGGCAAAGGGAGAGAGAAACTCCAAGCAGACTCCCTGCTGAGTGCAGAGCCTGATGTGTGGCTCAGCTTCATGACCCTGAGATCAGAACCTGAGCCAAAACCAAGAGTTGGGTACTTAATGAACTGCACTGTCCAGGTGCCACTCTATTTTTTCTTGAGTAAGCTTTGTCTTTCAAAGAATTTGTCCATTTCTTCTAAGTTTCAAATTGGGATTTGACCTGATAGAAACCTACAAGCTGACTAAAGGGATTATGTGAGGCTCTTGATTTCATGTCTGGTTCTGGGAGCCTGAGGTCCATAGTGAGGGCAATCAGGAAGAGAAGATGAAGTGGTGGAAACAAGGACAAATTATTTAACCTGTGGGGATGAGCTGGAACCCCATGAAGATAGACTGGAACACATATTGGGCTCTCATTGCTTCTGAGACTCCCAACTTTGATAATTGGGTGTCCTATTATAACAGTATTAAATATACACATGGCTAAGGAGTCAAAAAAGTTGAAGGAGGAAATCTGGTAGAACCTTTTCCATACTAGCAGTCTGAGCCAGAGGATAAGTGACAGTATGCTTGAGCTGCAAATGCACTTCATGTGCTCAATGACTTTCTGAGTTAATTCATTTCTGCTGTTCAAATTTCACCCATAATGACTCATGTGGTCCACACTGAACCTGAGCTATGCAATGTGAATGCTGGGAAATGAAATTACAGCTTAAGTTGACATACTACAAATCTATATACCTTATTTTCTTCTTGTCTGTAGAATCTATAGTAGTGCCTCAGTTTTCATTCCTAAAATTGGTCATTTGTATTTTATCTCTATTATTCTTGATCATCTTGCTAGAGATTTATCAGTATTATTAATCTTTTCAAAAACCCAATTTTTTGCTTTGTAATTTTTCTGTTGCCTATTTTTAAAAAAGATTTTATTTATTATTGACAGAGCAAGAGAGCACAAGCTGGGGTATTAGTAGAAGGAGAGGGAGAAACAGGCTCTTCTCTGAGCAGGGAGCCCCATGTAGGGTTCAGTCCCAGGACCCTGGGATCACGACCTGAGCTGAAGGCAGATGCTTAGACATCTGAGCTACTCAGGTGCCCCATCTGTTGCCTATTTCATTGACATTTTTTCTCTTATTTTTATTATTTCTCTGTTATACTTTGAATATAATCTTCGTTTCTTTTTCTGAAGTTAGAAGCTTACACTATTGATTTTAAAGCTTTTTTAAAAATATAAGCATTTAAAGCTGTAAATTTCTCTTTATGCACTATGGCTTTGGCTTTATCCCATAGATTTTGCTATAGCATATTTTCTTTACTATTCAGTTAGAAATCTAATTTTCCTTTTTTTATTTCTAAGTTAATTCCATTATAGTCAGGGACTACTCTGTAGAATGTCAGTTTTTAAATTTTATTGAATTTATTATTCAGCATATAGTCTTTCTTGGTGCATGTTTATTCTGTAGTTGTTGATTATAATATTCTATAGTTGTTGGTCAGATCAAGTTAGTGTGATAATATTGTTCAAATCTTTTAGATTCTTACTAATTTTTTTACTGGTTTTTTTTGTGTGTTTTTTTTTTTTTTTTTACCAATTACAGAGAGTGGGTTGTTAAACTCTTCAAGTATTATTGTGAATTTGTTTATTGTTTGCTTTAATTATGTCAGTGTTTGCTTTATGCATTTCAAAGTTCATTAGATACATAAACAGTTATTGGTATATCTTCTTTGTCCTTCTACCATTATGAAATGTCTTTATCTCTGGTTAGACCCTTTGACTTGATGTTTACTTTTGATGTTACCATAGCCTCACCATCTTTCTTTTGCTTATCATTTGCTTGATATATCTGCTTTCCTCCTTTAGTTTTTACTCTGTCCTTATATTTGCAGTGCAGTTCTTGTAGATAGTATATAATTAGATCTGGCTATTTATCCATTTATTTCTTCTTTTTAATTGGGGTATTTAGTCCATTTAAATACAATGTAATTGTGTTATATTATATATATATTTAATATATACTAGATATATATTTATATACAATATATAAATACACATATTTATATAAATAAATATATTTATATAATATTGATATGGCTGTGTTTGAATGTGCCATCTTGTTGTTTTCCCTTTCGTTTCTATGTGCCTCTTTTCCTAATTTCTTTTGATAATTCACAATTTTTTAGTATCCACTTTAATTCCTTTGTTGAATTCTTACCTATACCTGTTTTTTTTTTCTAGCAGTTGATCTAGGAATTAACAGTATGCATCTGTAACTTTTCACAGTTGACTTAAAGTGTACTGTTTCATGTAAAATGTAAGAACTGTTTGCCTCCCCCCACCAAGACTTTGTGCTGTTTTGTCATGTGTTTTATACCTACATTCATATAGATCCCACAATATAATGAGATTTAAATTGTCAGTTTAAACTTCAACTAAGAGGGCACAAAAAAGTAGTGTTTTCTGTTTGCCTGCATATTTAATACCCGCACTGCTCTGCTTTTCTATCTTAAGGTCCAGATTTCCATCTGGGTTCGTTTCCCATTTTTCTAGAAGACTTCCTTTAATATTTCTTCTAGTTAAGGTCTGCCAGCATCAAGTTCAGTTTTTATTATCTGAAGTGTCTTTCTTTCACCCTTATTTCTGAAGGATATTTTTAATAAATAATTCTGGGTTAGAAAAAGTTTTTTGTTTTGTTTTTTCTTTCATTACTTATAAAGATGTCACTTTGTCATCTGGCCTCCACTGGTTTCTGATGTGAAGTTCACTGTCATTCACACCATTGTATGTAATGTATCTCTTCCTTTCTGGCTATTTTTAAAAATCAACTTCATTGAAAAATGATTTATCTATAGTAAACTTTATCCACTTAAAATTTGATGATTTTGACATACAAGCCATGAAACCATACCATAGTCAGAATGCAGGATATATCTTTCATCCTGAAATGATTTCTTGTGTCCCTTTGCAGCCCATTCTTCTTTGGGGCATTCTTTGGGAATGTTATAAATCTGCTGTCAACATTCATGTTCAATTCTTTGTGTGAACATATGTTTTCAGTTCTCCTGTATAAATACCTAGGAGTGAAATAAATGGGTCATGTGGTAGTATATGTTTATAGAAAGTAGGTTGGAATTTTCTTGAGTGGTTGTCCTCTGTGGGTTTGTTTGTTTTTGTTTTTTGTTTTGTTTTAGCCAGGGAGGGGCAGAGGGAGAAGGAGAGAGAGAATCTTAAGAAGACTCCACAGGCATCGCGGAGCCCAATGGGACTTGATCTCATGACCCTGAGATCATGACCTAAGCTGAAATCAAGAGTTGGATGGTTAACTGACTGAGCCACCCAGGCACCCCCTCTCTATGGTTGTTAAGATATTCTGTTTATCTTTTTGTTTTCAGCAATTTTACTATTATGTACTCTGTGAAATTTCCCTTTTTTATTTATCCTGCACATATGTTGGACTTCGATATTGTTGCACAGGTCACTGGACTCAGGGACTCAGGGAAATACAAATCAAAACCACAATGAGATTTACATTTTTTTCAGTCTTTTTTCTAATTCTTCAGGTTGGATAATTTCTGTTCATTTATCTTCATGTTCATTGACACTTTCTTCTGCCATTTCTTAATCTACTTTTAATCTCAACCAGTATATTTTTCATTTCAAACATATTTTGCAAATCTAGCATTTCCATTTGGCTATTTAATATAGTTTTCCATTGCTTTGCTGGGATTCCCCAGCTCTTTATCCATTTTGTCTATCTTTTCCTGTAATTCTTGGAGATTTTTCCCATTAAAAGTTGGAGCTTAGTTCCCTCCCCCGACAATGTACTGGACTTAGTGATTTGTTTCTAAGGAATAGAATATGGGAGAATGATGCTGTAAGTGACTTCCGAGACTAAATCATAAAAAGGATAGTTCCTGCCTGGCTCTCCCTCTCTCAGATTACATGCTTTTGAGGAAGCCAGTTGCCATACCTTGAGGATAAATAGCCAGTGGAGAAGCCCAGATGGGAAGAAACGGAAGTCTCCCACCAACAGCCAATGGAACCAGCTTACCTGTTACGTGAGTTACATACCTTTGGAGGACTATAGTCCTGGCTTGTACATTGACTAAAATTTCATGACATACCCTGCATTAGTCAGGGTTCTCCAGAGAAACAGAACTTGTAGAACATGTATATAGAGACCCTGCATTAGTCAGGGTTCACCAGAGAAACAGAACTTGTAGAGCATGTATATAGAGACAGATTTATCTTAACGGATTAGCTCATGAAATTACAGAGACTGGCAGGTCTAAAATCTGCAGGGTAGGCTGGCAGGCTGGAGACCCAGGGAGGCATTGATGTCACAGTGCAAGTCCAAGGGCCCTCTTTGGGCAGAATTCCCTCTTGTTCTGGGCAGGTCTGGCTTTCGTTCTGCTTTGGCCTTCAGCTGATTGGATGAGGCCTCCCACATTATGAAGAGCTGTCTGCTTTACTGAGTCTACCGATTTAAATATTAATCTCATACAAAAGCATCCTTATAGAAACATCTAGAATAATGTTTGGCAAAATGTATGGGTACTGTGGCCCAGCCAACCTCACATAAAATTAGCTGTCATACATATCAGATAAAGGGCTAGTATCCAGAATCTATAAAGAGCTCAGCAAACTCAACACCCAAAGAACAAATAATCCAATCAAGAAATGGGCAGAGGACATGAACAGACATTTCTGCAAAGAAGACATCCAGATGGCCAACAGGCACATGAAAAAGTGCTCCACATCACTCGGCATCAGGGAAATACAAATCAAAACCACAGTGAGATGCCATCTCACACCAGTCAGAATGGCTAAAATTAACAAGTCAGGAAATGACAGATGCTGGCGAGGATGCGGAGAAAGGGGAACCCTCCTACATTGTTGGCGGGAATGCAAGCTGGTGCAACCACTCTGGAAAACAGCATGGAGGTTCCTCAAAAAGTTGAAAATAGAGCTACTTTACAACCCAGCAATTGCACTACTGGATATTTACCCTAAAGATACAAACGTAGTGATCCAGAGGGGCACATGCACCCAAATGTTTATAGCAGCAATGTCCACAATAGCCAAACTATGGAAAGAACCTAGATGTCCATCAACAGATGAATGGATAAAGATGATGTGGTTTATATATACAATGGAATACTATGCAGCCATCAAAAGAAATGAAATCTTGCCATTTGCAATGACATGGATGGAACTATTTCGCTTAGCGAAATAAGTCAGTCAGAGAAAGACAACTATCATATGATCTCCCTGATATGAGGAAGTAGAGATGCAACGTGGGGAGTTTGGGGGGTAGGAAAAGAATAAATGAAACATGGGATCAGGAGGGAGACAAACCATAAGAGACTCTTAATGTCACAAAACAAACTGAGGGTTGCCTGGGGGAGGGGGTTAGGGAAAGGGTGGTGGGTTATGGACATTGGGGAGGGTATGTGCTATGGTGAGTGCTGTGAAGTGTGTAAACCTGGCGATTCACAGGCCTGTACCCCTGGGGCTAATAATACATTATATGTTTATAAAAAAATTAAAAAAACAAAAAAAAATTAGCTGTCATAGACCCTAAGTGAGAGCATTCTAGCTAAGCTTCCCCCAGATTCCTGATGCACACAGTAACTGTGAAGATAATAAATTATTATGTTAAGCCAATAAGTTTTAGTGTAATTTCTTATTCAGAAATAGATAATTGATATATGACTTTATAGTTCATTTCAGCTGATTCTTAAATCTGGAACATCAATTTCTGTTGGCTGCTTTTTAATTTTCTTAATTATGGGTCACATTTTTCTGTTTCTTCATGTGTCCAGTAGCTTTTATTATATGCTACACATTGTAGGCAGTCTGTATTATGTTGTTTTCCTTTGAAGGATATTGAATTTTGTTCTGGCAGGCACTCATATTATTGGTAGAACTTAAGAAAAAGCTACTTTACAGTTATTTGCTGTCTGTTGGCTAATACATGAAAATAGTTGCCTCTTATCTTTTGTTTTATATGTTTACCCTAGAAAGACAAGTCTGGTACCAGTTTTTTCATGATGGCCAGAAGTAGAAGCCTCACCTGTGACTTTTTTTCTTTTTTTAAAGATGTTTCTTTATTTGACAGAGAGAGCACAAGCAGGGGGAGCAGCAGAGGGAAAGGGAGCAGGCTCCCCACTGAGCAGGGAGCCTGATGTGGGGCTCAGTCCCAGGGTCATGAGATCATGACCTGAGCTAAAGGCAGATGCTCAACCGACTGAGCCCCCCAAAGACCCTGAAACTTAATTTTTAAAACGTATTCCTTAGTCACTTTCATGACTAGATCTCAAGGTTCTATGACATAATTAATTGGTAGATTTCTAGCTCAGAGGTTGTGTTGTATTGTCTTTCCATTAATTCTAATAATCTCATTACTTGAACAATGTTCTTTTTCTTAAAACAGTGCTGATATTTGGTTGACTTTACAATAATAATAAACTTACCTAAAGTAGTAATGAAAGTGATTCAGTTTAGAAGTTTTAAGCTGTCCTGGAATATTCTGCCCCCCAGAAGCAGCTCTTTAGTGCCTGGCTTGCTCTCATATTAGCCACATGAAGGTTTGAAATTTGACTGGTTTGTTACCACTTCTGATTTAATGTTTCTTTCCTTTCTCCTTTGTCCCTCATTGTTTTCTTCCTTGTTTTCTAAACCAAATATCTGTATTCTATCTGGTATATTTTTATGAAATCGGTTTTAATTTTACTACTATGTATAGTGATTATAAATAAGAAATTAATACTAATGAGGAAAATAAAAGTTTTACTACTTGAACTGACATCATTTAAACTTTGGTACTGTGAAATTTAATTCACCATAATAGGGAGAAAAAAAAGTAACTGGAAAAATAGTCCATGATAACAATTTTATGCTGAGGAAAGCTTAGGTATTGGGGGAAAGACATGCTTTGTGATACAAAGGTAGGAATTTAGCTTTCTTTGAAATATTGGAGAAGAAAGTAGATTTGGGTGACTGAAGGGCTTTCTTCTAAACTTGTTTTCCCTTATGAAAACATTATGTCCATTATAGGTAATCACTTTTGGGTGCTTCTCTTTGCTCATTATTAGTCTGAAGCTGTATACCTTGTGACCCTGGAACTTGAGAAACTGCTTTCTCCTAATGTGTATCCAAACAGGCATTTATAATCATACTCATAATTAGAACTGCACTCTGTCTAGCTTTTTCTTTCATCTGTATTAGTTCAATACATGTTTATCTAGCTCTTTGCTGTTGGGCACTTATTAGACACTGTGGGAATATAAACAATGTACAAGCCTTGTCCTTAGAGAACTCCAGGTGCAGTTAGTTGGAAGGTAGGCATATACTTAACATAACTGTAGGGAAAACAGTGTCATGTGATCTTGGTGTTCTCCGTGGTACTTTTTCTTTTCAGGTTTTTTTATTTAAAATTTCAGTTAGTTGGGGCGCCTGGTGGCTCAGATAGTTAGTTAGGCGTCGGCCTTTGACTCAGGTCATGATCCCAGAGTCCTGGGATCGAGCCCTGCATCGGGCTCCCTACTCAGCAGGGAGTCTGCTTCTCCCTCTCTCTCCCTACTGTCCACCCTGTTTGTGCTCTCTCACTCTCTGTCAAAAAAATAAATAAAATCTTAAAAAAAAATTCCAGTTAGTTTATTCTAGTACAGTGTAAATTCCAGTGCAGTATAATACTACTTTCAGGTGTACAACATAGTGACTCATCACTTACATTCAACACCCAGTGCTCATCACAACAAGTACACTCCTTAATCCCCATCACCTGTTTAACGCCCCTCCCTACTCTGGTCCATGGTATTTTGGAGTGGAGAATGAGGAATAATAAATTCTGACCAAAGTGCTTTGGGAAGACTTCATGGAAGAAGTTAGATTTTCACTAATTTTCAGAGGAAATCAGAAACCAAGGTGGGGGACGCCTAGGTGGCTCAGTGGGTTAAGCCTCTGCCTTCGGCTCAGGTCATGATCCCAGGATCCTGGGATAGAGCCCTGCATCGGGCTCTCTGCTCAGTGGGGAGCCTGCTTCCCCATCTCTCTTCCTGCCTCTCTGCCTACTTGTGATCTCTCTCTGTCAAATAAATAAATAAAATCTTAAAAAAAAAAAAAAGAAACAAAGGTGGTTACTTGAAAATGAACAGACAGATACCTCTTGTGGCTGGAGCATCTGGTAAGACAGAAGGGTCTGGAATAGATAAAATAACCTTTGGAAAAATGAGAGACCTGAAGGAATGATTTAGAAATCTAGGGTAAAATTAATGGAAAGAAAGATTATATGAAAGTAAAAAAAAAAAAAGTTGAAGGACATTTTATGAACCAAAGCAACCCATGAAAATAAATTTTTAGTTGGAAAAGGAAGGAAGTATAAAAATGAGAATAGGTAAAACTAAAGGCTCCCCTGAGGCCTCAGCCGGAGCTTGTCTTTCTGGAGCACTTCCTTTCTTGTGGCCATTCCATGTGGCCTTGGCTGCTCCAGGAGTAGTGGGTTTCCAGATAGTCAGATTTCATACATACATACGTAGTAGCTCAGGGCTCCAGATGTTCCACTGGAAAAGGTGGTAGGGGTATCCCTTTTTATAACCTAGCCTTAGAGGCCGTGTAGTGTCACTTCTGCTGTACCCTGGGTTGCAGCATTTACAGCCCCACCCATTTTCAAGAGAGACTACCTCTGGGTGGGAGAGTGGTGAGACCACATTGTAGAAGCACGTGTGGGATGAGAGAGACTGTTGGAGCTGTCCTGGTAAATACAATCTGCCATAGTTAACAAAAGGCAAAATAACAGGCGCAGCTAGAGCCTGGCCTCACACTAAGTCTCTTCTTCCTTTATGCCTCTAAATTACAGCAGCAGGCACCTGGTCAGCTTAATGTAGTCCTTTTTTATCCCCTTTCATTTAATTATATTTTGCTTTTAGAATAACTTCCCTAAATCACTGAAGTGTCATAGAGTCTCTTAGACTCATTTCCTATCACATCAGGGTCAGAGTGCTTTTTTGTTTCCTTTAAGTTGTATGCCCACACCTTATCCTTCTTCATTGTGTCTATTTGCCTTTCTCAGTCCTCCTTCGTAGTTTTCTACTTACTCCCCCCAACCACTCTGGTATATGCATGCTGTTTCTTACTTCTGTGTCCTTATTTATGGTGCTCCCATTTCCCAGATTGTTCTCTCTCTTTGCCTCTATTTAAACTTTACTGGGGCCCCTTCCTGGCTCAGTCAGTAGAACATGCAGCTCTTGATCTTGGGTTGTGTGTTTGAGCCCCATCTTGGGCCATGGAGCTTACTTAAAAAGAAGAAAAAGAACAAAAAATCCAGTGGGGTGCCTGGCTGGCTCAGTGAGAAGAGGATACGACTCTTGATCTTGGGGTTGTGAGTTTGAGCCCTACATTGGGTGTAGAGATTACATAAATAAATAAAAATTTAAGAAAAGTTTATTGATATTTCAGAGTTGACATTAAAGCATGCTAATTCTATGAAGGCTTCTTTGGCCTGGCCTATCTCCCTTGTGTCTCCCAGCGGTGTCTCAGATGGTCCTTAATAGAAGGGATCTTTGTTTTCTGTGTCTCCCTCTAATCTTGTTTGTTGGCTAACCACTGGTGGTGCTGGTGTGAGGTGGGGAGGCACCGCAGTGAAACTTTTTGAGTGCTGTGGGCCGGTCCTTATATGTATTAACTTATTCAACCCTTGCAACAGTCTTTTGCAGTAGATTCTCTTCGTATCTTTATTTGACATGTGAGGAAACTGAGGCACTGAGTGGTTAAGTATCCCCACCAGTGAGGCAGAGCAGGGCTGTGAGCCCAGACATTCTGGCCCCAGAGCACATACCCGCTCTCTTCTTTGCTGGACTTCCAAGTGTGCTTAAGAAGAATTGTTAGTATAAGAAGTGTATGATCCGGGGGGGAGGAGTCAAGATGGCGGAGAAGTAG
>RCUC01143237.1:0-89651 GCA_003697995.1 Taxidea taxus jeffersonii | reverse complement strand
CCTGCACCCTCTCTCTCTCTTGCTCTCAAATAAGTAAAATCTTTTTTTAAAAGAAGAACGTGCTATTAATAATTTGCCAGAACCAGGTATAACCCAGTTCTTCCCAGGACAATCAGGAGGACATGGTTATCCTAGTCATACCTGAGCCCCTTCCACTAGAACCCAGAGAGGCTTTGTAACAATAAAAACTGTCATGAAGACGTGCTGGGACACCAGGTGCTTTTCCTATGCCAAGCCGTTTAATCCTGAGGACTACCCGATAAAGTAGGCATTATTTTCACAACATTACAGAAGAGGAATCTGAAACTCAGGAAAGTTAAGTAACTTGCCTAAGGTCACACCGTTAACAAGGGAAGCTTGCTTCAAACAAGAGAAGCTTTCATCAAGCCTTTAATATATGTTAAGTCTTTTGCTGCTGTTTTCACATTTGATGTGTCATGTTCATTCTTAACCTTTGAGAAAGGGATAAGGATATCTTTTTTACACATGAGGAAATAGCATTTCAGGGGAGTTATTATGTTACTCAAGTTCAACCAATTTAGGAAGTGTGTAAGTCCCAGTTAAACCCGGGGAGCTCTGAATCTAATGTATGGGGGTTTTCCACTCCCCATGTCATCTTTCCAGGGGTTCATAGGGGAGTGCTGAGTCCTTGGTCGCTGAAACCCAGTTAGGTGACAACAGAGTGCCAGGACAGCCGACGATGACGTCCACCTGCTTCATCATTTTTATTATTAGAGCTTCGCCTCTGTCATTAGATATATTTTTGAGACTCCTAGGAAAAACCCTGCTGAATTATCAGCAACCACAAGTGAAGCATAAACCTGTAGCTCTCAGCACTAAGACAAATCCCACTAAGATGCGACCAAAATTAGAGAGGATTTGTGTTTATGTGCAGTGCTCCCAGATGGCCTCCTGCAAGGCACACAGTGCACAGAATGTGCTCATCCTTACTGACACGAAACCAAGTCTTTCAAATGACTTACAAGGGACCAAGGCAACTACACACACCATCTCTTCAGCATTAGTCATGTGACGACAAATCCTCTTTGAATATCAAGTAGGTGAGCAGTGTGCATTCACGCCATCGAAATCTGTGGGTTGCCAGAAGGGATTGGAAGGGATCAGCAAGTGAGCAAAATGGCAGAACAGTGCTTCTGCCTGCCTCCCAAGGTGACCTGAGGGAAAATTTAATAGAGTTTGTGATATATCTCACTGTTCTATGCATTAGGGTCAAACCAAGCATACTACAAAAGCCTGACACAACAGGTGAAGGGTCTTAAAAGACCAAAAAAAAAATCTAACAGAAAGTCATTTCATGAGAGAAAATAGAGCCTTCCAGGGCAGCCTTGAAGATGTAGAACTGACTCTGAAAATCATCCTCAGTCTATCAAAACACCTCCTGAAACATGAGATAGGAGGCAAATGACTATGGGCTTCCATATCAAAGAGAGTTGGATCCACAGCCTAATTCTGCCATTGATTGGCCTCAGTCACCCTGGGTTAGTCTATTTATCTTCTCTGTGCCTCAGTTACTTCCCTTGAAAAAATATGATCCTAATACCAACTTCCAAATACCATCTAGGCGTGTGCCGGGTGCAGAGGTAGAACGGCATAGCAAAGACACGCTGAAAGTGAGTTTCCTTCACTTTCTCTAAACATGTGACCTTCTGTAAGTCACTTGGTGTCTGTTTCAGTTTCCTCATTTCCACAATGTGGATGGTAAAATCTCTCGTAAGTAGGAAGTAAGAAAATACCTGTAAAGTAGACACCGCAGTTCCAGAACCAGGTAAGCACTCAGTAAATAGTAGTCCACATCCCTCAATGCGGACTTTCTCTTTCTTCATGTAAAATCCATCTGATTTTATATAGGAATTAAAACAGTGCTGCTGTTAACCTAACAGCTAAGGAACACAATGGCATCTGCCTGGTTTTAGCCAGCATCCTATCTGAACCAATCCAGAACACGTGGCCTTTGCACCAACCCTGGGACCCGAGTCTACTTCTACCACTCAACGGAGGCCCAGTGACCCACCACCTGCTGAGGCTTATTATCCCAGAGACACTGATTTGCTATACTGGGCCTTGCTAGCAGGTTTCTAGTCACTCATTTCATGCTTCTTGTGGCAAATTATATTTGACTTTCAATTTAAAATCCAGGGTTTTCTAAAGTAAAACCTCATTGTAATCATGGTGATAAAGCAGCAGCACATGCAGTTTTGACAGGATGGATTTTTCTTGTTTGTCATGAAGAGTCTCCATCTACACATATCCGTGCCCAAACCCTGCCACCCCCTCCCTCAGGCGCACCCCCATGCACATACTCGAGGATGACAGAAGGTCCACCCATTGATAGTACCTCAAACGCACAGGGAACCCCCAGCACTAGGGGATATGTGGAGAAGCAGAGGGTTACTGCCCTACTGAAAGTTATGGAGGTATTACTAAAGCTTGGTTCAGTGAACATGAAATGAATGAAGTTAGAAATAGGAAGAAAAGCCATATCTCAGCAATAAAGTTTTCATCTTATTTAATCAAACATATATTTGCATATTTCTTTGGCAAAGACATCAGGTTCCCCAGATGATGAGCTAAAGCAAAATCTGCCCAAAGAAATTGTTTTGGTTCTCCCTCCTGAATAAGAAACATTTAACTCCGTTTTTTCAGCGTGAACTTTTGGTGGCGATGAGAGGCATTTTCAAATCCATTTGGGTGTCTTTTTGGTTATTTAATTCCAGAAACAGAATCTGGGATTCAGAGTATTTAGAGGAGGGATACTTAATTTTAATAGTATGATCAATTACATGAAAGTCTGAAAAGCTTGGTCAATTGTTAGAGAGGGTAATCTGAAAGTAGTTACCTTTGGCCCTAGACTACAGCCATATACTTTTATTTGAATGAGGATTTTGGACCTGTATCATAGAGAGTACTTGATGTTTTTAGCATCTTGGAACTGGAAACCTTAAAATCAGTCTACAGATTAGGGAATTATTTAAGCTTAACTCCTTTCAAGCATTCTTCATGATACTTCTTCACATAAATGTTGTCATACAGATTAATACATAATCTCCTCTCTTAATACCTTCCAGTTGGAAAGCAAACTGACGACCAAACAAGCCAAACTCAATTCTGATGCTGAACACTTTGGAACTGCTAAAAATACAGAACCCTAAAATAATTCAACTTACCATTGGAGATACACAAATTACATATTTTAAGTTACACTCCAGCAGATATACTCTATAGAAAGGTTCTGTTGCATAGAAAGCAGGTATTTATAAATCGATGACACAGGTCCCTGTGCCAAAAATTTAAAGAAGAGTTTGTCCCCAAGGACAGAGACTAAGGGAAGAAATTATGTGATTCATCCTCAAAAGAGCGGGGCAGGGACTTCTCCATATATATCTTTTGCAATCTCCCTACTGGCCACTAATTTCTGTAGCTCATCATCTGGAACCCCTGGGCCATGATCATGTTTGTGGCTTGGGGGGAAGAAACACTGCCTTAGCACACAAGTCCAGACTTGGGCTTTGAGAGACAACCCCAGGAAAGGAAAGAAAGTGGGGATGAAGATGAAAACTCCAGAAACCATGAGATGTGAGCATCACCAGTGAATGCTCCTCTCCACCCAACATCCCTATGACTAGGATAGCCTGTCTCATTTACCAGAAGAGCTGAAACTGTTCAGCCAGCTCATCTTATACACTCATCTTGAGTCTTTGTGGTCTTTATTCACAGCTGAACTAATATTTGTCCCTGGAATTCCTTTTTTTTTTTAAGATTTTATTTATTTATTTGACAGAGAGAGATCACAAGTAGGCAGAGAGGCAGGCAGAGAGAGGAGGGGGGAAGCAGGTTCCCCGCTGAGCAGAGAGCCCAATGTGGGGCTTGATCCCAGGACCCTGGGATCATGACCTGAGCCGAAGGCAGAGGCTTAACCCACCGAGCCACCCAGGCGCCCCATAGGCTCTATTTTTTTCCTCAAGGTCCTTCTTTGGCCAAAAATCCATGCTAAGTGTCCATATCTATTTTTTTAGCTTCTATTGGCTACTTTCCCAAATGCTTTTTAACTCAAAATAACCATATGATTATCATTTTCATTTTACTCATGAGAAAATAGAGACATAGGGATGTAGAAGAATTTAATATGAACCCTGAAGATGAACTTCAAGGCTTAATATGTTAACTAGTACCCTCTTTGTTCTCTGGTATATAGTACTTCATCACAGTGTTTTCCGAGCCTAACATTATTAGTAGAGCCAAGTATTCGGTTCTGGACTTTTAATCTTCTGGTTTCTACTATTCACCTTGGCAGAATTTATTTTTAGTTCAAATTATATAATACGCACTGGAAGCAATTACTTTAAGACATATGAAGCCAACCAAAAAAAGCCATCTCTGACAACCATCATGCATTTGCATCTTTCACCCACTGATCATGGATACTGACTTATGTTGTCCAGGAGGGCAAGGGGACTTTAGGTCAAGGCAGTCAAAAATACTGTCCTATTTCTGAAGCTAGAGATTCACTTACAGAAGAGGAAGACATAGTATGAGTCCCCTGAAATTACATAATATTTCTCAACAGGAATAATCCATAAAGGAATGGAGAGGGTACAGGGTAACAGGAATTTTAAAAGGCACAGTAACATGACCTGGAAATTAAAGACACCAGAAGTCCAAGGAATTGTAATAATAACAACAACACCCACTTGTGAAATATCTGCTCTATGCCAGTGGTTTGCCTATGACTGTTAATGATGAGGAGGAGGATAATAATAATGAAGGCTTGTCTGGTGCTCCCTAAGGGCAGGCTTTGTTCTGAGTTCTTCACATATCTTAACAAAGGGAATCTTCACAACAATCCCATGAGATGTATGCTGTCAACACTCACATTCTATAGATGAAGAGAATCTTAGATAGATTGAGTCATGAATGCTGGTTCAGATTTGGGTTCTACAATATCTTCATATGATAAAACCTCCCAAACTGCAGCATAAGACACAGGTGGTACTAGTAACCCAAAGGACTTGAGTGACCCATCAGGACCGTCAGACAAGAATGGGTGAGAAAAGAAAGCAAAAACTAATAAAACTCCTCCTCAGCAGTAGCTACTACAGATATTTCAAAGAAGCAGAAGAAACCAACTTTATGGGAGAGAGTCAAAATTCTCATCAAAGGGAAGAATTTACATCTCAGGAAGGGAAAATAGTAGAGAGACTTGTAAATAACTTTAAAATACATATTTTAAGAACCTAAAAGAGATGAAATCTGGAGGATAAAGAACAAGAGACTATGAAGGAAGAGAGATATAAATCAAATATTAGTAGGTATGAAAAATATATCAATTAGATATTCAGAAAATGAAAAGTACAGCCAATGGAAAACAATTCATACACACACACACACACAACACATGCGTAGTATATGATAGGATCAACATAACTGACAAAAAATTAAGTTGGAAGATACTCCTATGAAATTTACGTAAAATGATAATAAACTGAAAGATGTGAAAGACAAGCTGTTGTAGTGCAAGGAAATGCCAACAAACTATAAACTGAAGAACAAGCAGAAGCAGTATTTGAAGAAATAATGGCAGAGACTTTTTAGGAAAAAATTAAGAACATGAATCCCAAGATTCACAGAATGCCAATGCATCCATCAGTTAATTTTTTTTTTTATTTTATTTATTTGTCAGATAGAAAGAGAGCACAGGAGCGAGCACAGGCAGACAGAGTGGCAGGCAGAGGCAGAGGGAGAAGCAGGCTCCCCGCCAAGCAAGGAGCCCGATGTGGGACTCGATCCCAGGACGCTGGGATCATGACCTGAGCCGAAGGCAGCCGCCCAACCAACTGAGCCACCCAGGCGTCCCTCCATCAGTTAATTTTAAAAAATAAAGAAAGAAAGAAAGAATGTATTTATCATGTGATCCAGCAATCCCACTACTAGAAATGTATCCTTAGGATACTTTTCAATAAATCAACAACATACATGCAAGTTTACTCACGGTAGCCTTTTGCCACAACCAAGTTTGTCCTAGAAACAAACTCACTGACCATCCACAGAAGACTAATTGAATAAACTAAAGTTCATCCACAAAATAAATACTATATAGCTATTTTTTAAAAATTGATAAATCTGATATGATGTGATTTACAGGATGTGTTGTTAAGTGAGAAAAGCACAGGAGGGTACAAAGAGTCCATATGTTTTGTGCTAGAAAGATAAAAAAATGTATACCCTCATGTCTACTTCTGCAAAAAGAAATACAAGACAGAATAAGAATCAAACAACACTAAAGCAAAAAGATGACCTACAGGGGGTTCCCAGGAACAAGGTGAGAGCATGGGGACAGGCAATAGGACATCTCAGAGCATACAGTGAGGAAGAAAAATGAATATAGAAGGAAAGACTGGGATGAACGAAGCAATGAAGGCTAACTAACTTAGTCTGAAAATGTTGACAAATCTATTAACTAAGAAGTGTTACTTTAAAAAGCTATTATTATTACATGAGGTTGGCTGAAAAATATTGGAAATAGAATTCTGTGATGACAAAATTTTGAAATGCTAACTTCTTTTTCTTATTTCTGCTGCGGGAAAGAGATGCTGAGTGCCTTTCACCATTGTTTAAAAAATGTGAACATATATGTTAGAAATGTAACAATAACCACTAAGTAATAAAAGGTGAACCTATATATTCCAATACAACAATGAAAGCATCAAGAAAACTTCTGTCAGTCAAGGAAAGGAAGAGAAATGAAAAGCTAAGTGAACCAGAACCAATATAAAATGATAAAATGCATCAGAAATTTTAAAATGTAAATAGATTAAAATCAAGTTTACAAGTTTGACCAAATAAATAAATAGTTGCAAATAAAAGAAAACAAGAAAATAACTCAAATAATGTCTGTGCATCATTATTAACATCAGATTAAATAGACTTTAAGGAGAAAATACAAATATATAAATATATATAGACATATCTATATATACATAAAATAAAATTTAGAATTCAAACCCTTTCATCCTTTTCTGATTGTCCATTCACTTCCCCTCCTCAATGAAAATAAACCTCAAGTAATATTTTTTTAAGATTTTATCCATTTATTTGAGAGAGAGAGAGACCCAGAGATAGCAAGAGAGAACACAACTGGAGAGGAGAGGAAGAAGCAGGCTTCCCACTAAGCAGGGACCCTGATGCAGGATTTGATCAATCCCAGGACCCTGGGATCATAACCCAGAGCGGAAGGCAGACTCTTAACTGACTGAGCCACCCAGGTGTCCCAAGTGATATTTCTTAAAGGTTAATTGCAATGTAGTATATGAAACCATATCAGTGAACTTTTTTATATTGTTATCTTAAAATTCATCGTTCTCTCTTGCAGTTTAAATATAACTTTTACCAATGCATGCCTTTGTAACATCCTGTATTCGTTATCTGGAAAATCATGACATTATTCATTATAAAGTATCAAAATCGCACATCCATTAATATAACCACCATCTCACTGGAAATTCTTGAGTACTAGAAAAACACCATGGTGGATACATATGTTGCAAAATTCTCATTTTCACTAGAAAGCTCCATGTTTACCACTGGTAACAAATGCTGTCAATTGTTTCCCTTGAAGTGACAGGCATATTAGTTCACTTTTGAGAAAATGTAAGCCAAATATAAGTCTGAATAACCATAATTTGTCTGACAATAGTACTTTCAAGTAAAAATGGCATTCAATTAAAAAAAATGAAACTACAATTCATTTTGCAATTCAAACAATGGTGCAAGTACTTTTTCTTGAGAGACAACTCTATTTCACTACACAGAAGTACTTGATGCCAACTTGCCACTTTGTCACACAGAATATAAAAATGACACATGTCCAAGGGTCAATATTTAATCAATTTAATCATTTTTTTTACTGCTTCTTCAAGGCATTCTTAAGTAAAACGGATAATTTGTTTTTTAACTGCAAGTCTGTGCTTATTACCTTCCAGTGCCACCGCCAGGATTTATGCTAAGACACTGTCAATGTCACCTACCATTGCTTTTGCACCATCAGTGCAAATGTCGACACATATACCACTAAGTACTACTAAAATGCTGAATTCCCACCAAGTATTACTACAAAAATAATGATGACCTCATGGAACCAGGGAAACCAGTCCAGGAGCCCACGGAGCATATGGTGAGAACAGGTACAGCATGCATGTCCGCTTCTCACTGGTTTGGCTTGAAGACAAGTTCTGGAAGTAGGAAATAAAAGCCTTTCCTAGGGTGAAGCCCCATGTCCTCATTCACAGACATCTATCCTGAATTCCCTGTATATTTCCCGGTAACTGCATCTGCCTTGTCCCTGGTGTGCCCCTGCTGCTCTCGAAAAATCTGGTTACTTTAGATATGGGTTTAGAGGTGGACAGTATTCTTTCAACAAGATGTTTGTGAATAGTTTCCACCTTCTAAACATCAGACATAGAAATCATTCCTATAAAAATGGACGCCAATGCCAGCTCTCCTATCCTCAGACCGCTGTGGAAAACCATGGAGTGTTCAGGGATTCTGCCGTTTCAGAATTTGAAGAGAGAAGGTATTCTGAACAAACATGATTTGAGTACTTAAATGTTTGTTAAATTAAATTATTAATGAAAATGGAATATTAAAAAAAACAGAGTTGCCTTAAAAATTAATTTTTGGACACTATTCTAGGAGGGACTGGCTGGACTGCTTCTTAAATCCCTCTGCCCAAAACGCACACATACAACTTCCACTTGATCTCATGGTTTAAAATTTTAACTGTCAGAGATTAATCTAAGAATCTAAATTATCAAAACCAAACACACCTTGATTTATTCACGTCTCTGCTACCAATTCATGGATGGGAATGGGGTCAGAAGGTGGAAAATTGGGGGTTAATAATTTTGGAATTTGAAAAGAGGGGAGTGAGTCTGCAGGGAAATGAAAGAAACGGGAAGTCAGAAAAACTACGTGCAAGAAGCAAAGAAGAGCATGTCAAAGACACTTCATCTCCTCAAAAATCTTGCCTAGGGTCAGACCAGATGTTAAAAAGATAGAGCAAAAATAACCTTTCTTCTCCTGCCTGCTGAACTGCATGGTTCTTGATAGCAGTTAACAAAAGTTAGTCCTCGACTTATGTGAGGGCTAGGGATGCATCAGGGCCAATCACAGAACCAAACTACCTTAGTGCAGTGTCTCTGTGGGCTGCCGTGTTACAGGAGAAGACACACACTTGGAGAAGATATTCTCAGTGTATATAAATTGACAAAGGATTCAGCATAGTGTGATTTCCACACAACTGATTTACAAACATAGATTTTGCACGTAATTCCTTTGTTGGTTGAGCTTTTCTTCTTTAGGATTACTTGGATTTTTTTTTTCCTGACCTTTTCCTTTCCCCACTCGCCTTGGAAGGCCAGTAAGTGGTAGCTGCCTTGGTGGGTGAGGTCTATCCCCGGATAAATAAAACATGCTCCTGCCCTCAGAAAGTGCCTTCTCGTGTAGCAGAGGAATGTACTGCTGAGGCAAAAGTGACTGGATGAAAGACAGAAGAAAATGTAAAAGAGGTTAAAGAATGAAAATGTAATTGGATGAGTTTTCTTTCAAACAGTTCGAGTTTTTCTTAATTACGTGCTACCAAAATTCTGAGTGTACCGACTGAATTTTTGTGTCCCTCCCTTGGAACTCCATATGTTGAAATCTTAACCCCCAATGTGATGAAATTAGGAGGTGGGGCATTTGGAAGATAATTTGGAAGGTCATGAGGGTAAAGCCCTCACAGATGGGATTAGTGCCCTAATAAGAAAAGACATGAGTTGCTCTCCCTCTCACTTCTTCTCCCACATGAGGATACAACCAGAACCAGCAGGCTGCAGCCTGGGCAAGAAGAAGAGGGTTGTCGCTAGTACCCGACCTTGCCAGCACCTGCTCTTGGGCTTCCTGCCTCCGGAACTGTGAGAAATCAAATCTGTTGTTACTAAGCCACCCAGTCCATGGTAAATAATTTGTTATAGCAGTCCAAGCTGACTAAGATGCTAATTTCATTAAGAAAGTCACAACCCAATGTTAAAAAGTCTGTCAGGTAAACATGACAACACTCAGGTGTACTTTTATTCCAGTCATCGTTCCTTAAATGTTCAACTTTCATTATGGACCATTAAGACTGTAACCTACAGTCTTACCTTATTAAGATTTTATCTTTTGTTCTCCCAATACATGAAAGTAAATAAACAAAGAGCCCAAATTTTCCCTATCGTCCGTCTCTTTTTATTCTGGTCTTCCCTGTGATTATTATTCAAGCTGAATGAGTTTTGCTATTGTTTTTGTACTGGGCTCAGAAATATTTCAGCAAGACTTATAAATAAAGACAAGACACCTGGCTAGATGACAAATATTTTACTTTTCAAACTCACAGGGGGAGGGACAAGGCAGCCAACAACTATGTTTTATTCCATGTAACCAGACACCCCTGAATAAAAATTATCAAAACCAAAAAAAAAAAAAAAAGTCATCAAGACATTTTTTTTTTCAGTTACAACTAGATACAAAAGTAATTTTTCAAAGAAGGCTACTTACTCTATCTGTCCCCACCCTTCACCCCCTCTCAGAACATACCAGACCACCAGCGTGAGCTGACTTGCTCGTACTTATGGATGTGCAGGGTTTAACCTCTTTACTGCACCGACAAGCCAGGCAAGGCCATCAAAGCGTCACTGTTCTGCCCGCAATCTATACTATCCTCAGAGACCACACTGTTGGCAGTTGTTAAAATGGTTGATGTTCCATAATAAATACTATGCAAAAATGTCAGTCCCAAGTGCAGCCTGTTTGCCATACTCCAGAGGTTACACTTTGTAAAGTTTGTGCCAGAACGTTCTGCTTCCACTGAGCACTTAAATGCTCTTAGCGGGAAGAACAGATAGGATCTGTTCCCCATCAAGAATCTGGAAATAAGAAGATCTGCAAAAAGTGAAACTTCTCCAGCCGGCAATTTGAGCTTAGAAATGAGCTTCTGACCCACAGGCATTTGGTAAATTTACTTTTAAACTCTTTATTTTTTAAAGTTTTTCTCTCGTGCTTGTAGAGAGCTGTCTCATTTGATGCATCACTGGCCTTCTCCCCTGCTTTTTTCTTTTTTTTTTTAAATCAAGGGTTGTGTGTTTTACTTTATCTTCCAACTAAACACTGTCATGGCCCCAGCCTTTGCTGAGAACCCAACCAGCCCAGCAGGAACCATTTGCTCTTTCAGGTGAACCTGATCAAGCCCATCTCTGTCAGCTTCTGGGTTCTGGGCTTGGCTCCTCAATTAAAGGAAAAGCAAGCTTTTACAGCCCTGGGCTTAAGCCAGCTTCCTCCCTTGAGCAGTTTCTGCCCAGATGTTGGAGAACATTCGCAAATGATGCTAGATCTATTTCTCTCTTTGGATTCATCTCCAGGCGTTCCAAATCTGCTTCCCTTCCAGGCTGCTTCCTCCCTGGCCCCATGGAACAACTGACATTTAGACAACACCAGCATTTACCCAGCACACACAAAACCCAGCACACACAATAGCAGGAAGAATAAACTCATGACTCATGGCAAGCCAGAAGCCGGACAAGACACTGGTAACAAGCGTCACCCTAACTACTCTTCAAAATTTCCCACTGGGTTTTTCTCTTCTTGTTTTACCCATCAAGAAAGTGAACTATGCACCTCCTAAATGGAATTCTACCTCATGATTTTTTGCTTAGACTCCACCAAAATGCATGGTACCATCATTCCATTTTCTTTCCTTACAGAGACTTGTGATGGTCAGAAACCATCTCAGCACTTACGATGGTATCTCCATCTTTCGCAATCATCTCAACTAACTCAACATTTTTATCAAATTGAGCCACGTGGACTTCACTGACTCTTTTCAGAGCACTTGGCTCAATGTTGAAGGAAACAGCACTGTACTTTGTTGTCGCTGTGCTCCTACTTCAATGGTTTGCATAAAGATAAATTAAAATGTGCATTTGTGGCAGAAGTGCAAGTGACATGAATAGGCTCCAAAGAGCCCGGCTGCCTCCTGGTGAAATAAAACTTCAAATGGCCAGCGCAGGAGTGCAGGGACATTCTAGAGAGTAGCAAACTGTGTAGCCTCAAGCCTCAGTAGGAGCATTTCAGAAAACAGAGGTTATCGGTTTTACTGCTAATTGATGGTACTTCAGTTTAATGTAGTCAGGAAGGTCAAGGGAGGTTTTCTGGGAAATGACACTTGAGATCAGAAGGCATAGCAATCAGCCAGGTGACAAGGAGAAAGAAGAGTAATTCAGAAGTGAGGGAACAACATGTGAAAAGAGCAAACAAAGCCATTTCAAGGGAATAAAATTTTCAATAAAGATAATGAAGTGTCATTAGTCAGAAGGGATATCCCCAAAACAAATACTGGGGCTGCCAGTGGGTATTTGACAGATCAAAAGGGAAACTTTCCAGATTTCTCTTTGGTGATTTCTAGATTTTTTCAACAAAGCAGTAACATCAAATGCTTTAAAGAAGGACACATGAGAAGAACCAACTCAGGGGATAAGACTCCCAGGACACAGAGTGAGAGGTGCGAGATGAGATGTATAGGGAACGAGAATGACCAGGTATGTCTGTGGACCAGTCACAGCCCTGGGTCTGTTAAATAGCAGCCGTATGACATATGGGAAATCATCACTTTCTCAATTGGTTGTGATCCCCCATCCTGGGTCAAAATCCTGATTCGGCACCTTGTTAGTATATAACCTTGGGCAAATTGCACAACTAATCTGAGCCTCAGTTTTTCTCTTTGAACAAACAGAGATAACAATGGCTTCCTCGTAGAACTGTAGGCATCAAACAAGCTAATAAATGAAAAGTGCTTATTATCTATAGCAAATGATGCTGGTGCTTCACCCACATCCCTCAGAGCTACCAGTGTTCCCTGAAGGGTTTCCAATTACAGTACCTGCATTTTATGTCTCAGGACTTTTTTTCAACATCTCAGAAAGTCACTTTGCCCCTGCAAAATTGATGTTACCCTGCCTTGCACGGCAGCCCTTAGATAATGACTCTGGAGTTGAGCATAAGTGCTCCAGCTTCTTCACTCTTAATATAATTCTGAGGTCTGGCTTTTACTCTTTTCCCAGAGGATTAAGTGCCACCCACTTTGTACTTCTAGAGTAAATGACTTGCATATAAATCTTTATCTCAGGGTCTGCCTCTGGGAGAATACAAACTAAGACATCATGCGTATATCGCGTAGTAAGCACTCAATAAATATTCAACTAATTAGTGATTTATCATGAGAACAATTATACTGACCAAAGACAGTAAGTTTTCCAAGGGAACTCTAATGACTATTCCAGTATCTAGGAAAACTCTAAAGATTAGTCTTGCATAAAACTTAGGATAGTAAAGCTTCATCATTTTTCACTGATACAAAAAAATGGGAGAGTTACCTATATGGGCAAAGTGAAAGGTAGCTAGATTCAAAGAAAAAGTCACCTGGCCTGTTCAGAAAACCAAGCAAAAAACTGAAGATAGCAACAGATGTTATATATAAATTACCTGAAGGAGCTTAAAGAAGCTACAAAAAATCAAATGCTAGGGCTTCCCCTGGGACACAAGCTCAGCCTCCCATTTGTACTCCAGACTTAGAGGAACTGGCCTCTCCTCCCATTCTCCAATACTTCAGAATGGTCAACCACATAAAGGTGCAATGAAAAAGGTAGGTTTACATGGAGAAATCCAGGAGAATCATTGAAGTGAGCAGGCCTACGCATGGCTTGGCTAATCAGTAAAGAGGCAGCCGTGGGTTTCTGAGGGTTTTCAGACTAATGGGAAGTTTATCATCATGGTCACAACCAGCCTCCTTGGCAATGTCAAGCATCATGGTCACAACCAGCCTCCTTGGCAATGTCAAGCCTACCTTTTGGGGATGGGCACGAACGTTGGTAATGGCAGCAAACTCCAGCCAATAAGGCCATTACACAAAAAGGGAGTTACCCATTCCAGCCAGGAGCCAAGTGACTCATTCCACTCCAAGGCCCTCATTGTGGACCTCAAGCTAAGGATCACAATTATACTATTTTCATTATTAACCACTACTACCTGAATAATAATCTCTTCAGAAAACCGTGGTCAGCAGTACTCAGATGGAAAACACTGAGCTATCCAGTGGAATATATTTCCCAGGGTTTTTGTGCACATTCAAGCCAAGATAAGAAAATTAATGTTGACTTTAACTTGATCTTCAAAAATAATAATTTTTATCATTTATTATGTGGCACTCACTGGAGGGACTATTATGCATGTTAGTTTATTTATCCTCATAACTACCCTCTGATAGTATCTGTGGCTGCAGAGTCATTTTAAAATTTAGTGTCTTAACACAATAACCACTTATTATTTCCCGCGAGTCCAGGGCCAAGCTTTGGGGGCCTGCAGCTCTCAGCTGGGCTCACTCACATGCCTGGGGCCTTGGCTGGGACAACTGGGCCGACCTGGCTCTGTTCCACATGGCCTCTCACTCTCCAGGAGGCTAGCCCAGGCTTGGTCTCAGGGTGCAGGCAGAGCTCCAAGAGAACAGAAACATGGGTTTGGAACTGGCACATCTCCTCTCCCTCGACAATATGTTGCCAAAGCAGATTAGGCCCAATTCAGGAAGTGGAGGGAAATCTTCCATCTCTTGATGGGATGAGCATCAGAGTCTTGTGACAAAGAGCATTCATACTGAGAAGAGTGGTGAATGGTGACCATTTTTCAATCAGTCCAGGACATCTGGTAATTGGTATGTTGGGCTCACTGATACGTTGAGTAGAAATACAATATAGCCGATCCTTAGGCATCTAAAGGTCGGCAGAGCTTTGCGTGCAGTGAAGGCAGAGAAGGATAGTATTGGAATTCCTTAAATACTTTCTTTATCCAGTTCCTCATTTTATTGATCAGATTTCCCCTCTGTTCCTCTGGGAAATGTCCACTTAACACCAGAAGCCCCCATCTGTTCCTAGAGCACACTTGAATTCTTCAGTCATACCTCTTATCGTCTTGGATTGTCTTTCTTTAACTCTCCAACTTCCTTTAAAAGGTAGCTTTCTGAGGGGAGGAACTGGCTTTCCTCTTCTTCATTATCCTACATGCAAGTCAATGGGCATAAAGCATGGCAAATAATCACCACAGAACAGCTGTTGTATTGTGTGTCAAGTGAAGGAAAATTCAGAAAAACACGAATGAGAATAATCAGGAAAGTCACTGCAGGACCCAGAGCACTCAGGCATGTGGTAGTCTGTGTCATAATTATTCAAGTGAAGAGACAGCAACTGTCAACCCAGCACTAAACGCCATCTCCTTTCTTGCTCTTTTCCCTGGGGGAATCTCTAGTCGCTAGAGGGCTATAGCATTTTAGCACCACAAGAAAAGAGAGTCCATCATATTTGTCTGAGAGCTTTTGTACAACTGAAAGCTAAAAGTCTACCATATGGTTCTAAACAAGGATACATTTCTTGATTGGATTTCTGTCCACCACAGAGCTGGAAATAAATTATTCCCAGTTTTTGGTGAGGTATATAGAATATACCGTACAATTTTCTCTTCAGCTATGTTTCCAATCACTAAGTAATTATTTTTTCCAATTCATCCTTTAAAAAGTTTCATTTGGATCAAAATTGAACAGTCTCAGATATGTGGAGCTAAGTCTGGAAACTACTGGGTGGTAGAGTATAAATTAAAAGATAACTGGGTTGACACGGTCAACCCACATAATTAAATTCAGCTTGGAACATACAAAAATGTAAGGTCATTTTCTTTAAGAAGAGAACAACAAAATAAATGCAATACAGTTAGTTCCATTTTTCTGCAACCATTTTTCCTATAGTATTTTAAGGTTGAACAAGAAAATAGTAGGTTACCTGTGTTTGCTAAATTTTTTAAATAAGCCTCAATAAAACAGAGTTCCCAATCACAAGCCTTATGAAATAAACTTTGATATAAGTTTTATCATGTTCAGAATTTATCCAGCAATTCAATTCGGAGAAACTAATGACTCCATGAAAATAGATAAATAAACACACATAACATTTGACCCAACAGTTTAACCTATAGGAATTAATTTTACAGGTATTCTTTAATGTGTTCACAAAATGAACATTCAAGAATATTTACTGCAGCATTTTATAACAACAGATTAGGAAGAATTTAAACACTCAATAAAAAGCTATTACATAAATCCAGTACACACACTCACACACACATAATGAAATGTCATGCAGCAATTAAAATGAACAAGGCAACATATCCATGCATTGATACAGAACCTTCTCCAAGATATACTGCTAAGCATAAAAGAAAAGCAAGGAAATGAACAATGTGCATGCAAACTAAAATTTGTTTTTATTATTTCTGTAAGTGGTATGAATGTTGTATTCTCTGGAAGGATACATTAAACACAAGTAAGAGTGATTGTCTCCAGGATGAGAAACAGAGATTGGCAGAACAGAAATGAAAGAAAGAGCTACCTTTCATTCTGTTTTACATCTTTAAATGTTTTCCCTTATACTTGTATTACCTAATTAAGGGCATAATAATAATCCCGAAAACAACAAATAAAGCAAAACCTATGTCTATAGAGTAGAATTTTAATGTAAAGTCTGAATTACAAGCAGTGTTTCAAATAGAGATAAACCAGGAGCTGAAAAGAATAAACATTGGTTCAACATGTATGTATAAGTTACCAGGCCAAACACAAGGACATTTAAGGCATCTAGTTAGGACTCAAGAAAAGTTTCAGCGAAAAATTACACTTGCTCTTAGGTCAATTATATAGTTTACACCTTATCCTAAAAAAAAAAAACCCTTCCATCCTAACGATAAACAAAAAAGGAGACACACACACACACACACACACCCCAGTGGGCCATTAAAGCAAAGAAGTGTCACCGCAGTTAATAAAATGGAGGAAGTTCTCCTTTATTTTGGAGAACTGAGATATCCAAGATTCTCCTATGAAGACAGTGTGGTTTGAAGAAAAATGAGCAAAAAAGCTAAGCACTATGTTAAGGAGAGTAACTTATGTTTGAAATGGAAATACAAGTTTGCATTTCAAAATAAATGAAATAGTTAAACAGGAAAACCTAAAAGGACAGAACTGCCGCTTCTAACAATGACAGAGTAGATTGTAGCCAATTAATACTTCTGCAGAGAGCAACTATAAAAGCTCAATAAATGAGATAAAAATTAAACAGTTTTGAGGGCATCAGTGAAAAGATAGGCAGACAAGACAAAATATGCTGAGATTCTGGAGAGGAAGGAAACTGCGTTGAAGCAAACATGAGTTCTCAGCTACTTTTCCTCCTCCTTACAGATTCCTCAGTAGTAAAGATGGCGTTTCTAAGCAGAGGGCAGTGACCTAGACTTTCAGCCTTTCTGTTGGGCTGGGGAAACAGATAATTGAAGTTCAGTGTTCTTGAAACAACCAGGAATGGAAAAGCCAAGCCCTGAGAGAAAAGATTACCTCAGGGAAGTCAAGACATCATTCTTGTTCCCTCAAGCCAGTTGCAAATTCCCAATCTGCCATGGCCAGGGGCCAATAAACTAAGCAGTGAGGATCAGCTAACAGGCTAAAAAGCTAACTTAGAGCCTTTTCAGTACTCTCATGATGGTAGGGAGATGGAAACTGTAGATCAGAACCACCATTAATAATTAAACTACCCCAGGTTTTCAATTAGAAGCAATGCAGTCTAATTCCAGGGAAAAGGTAAATCGGAAATAGACAAGTAAGTAGTCACAAAGCCTGAAACCCTGCCTCAAATTATTGTGACCTCTAATTAGAACAAGGTGACCTGGAATCATTTAGCTTTAATGGAAATTAAATACTCTGTAGAGAAAAACAGCATCTAGACCTTCTAAAAATTTGTTCACTAGTTCCAAAAATTAATTAATAATAATAAAAGGAATGTCAAAAGACATGTCTGAGTGGCTAAAAAAATTTTAATGCAGACAATAGATATAAATATATATATATATATATAATCCTGTATCTATTAAAGAATTTGAGGGGCACCTGGGCAGCTCAGTCAGTTAAGCACCTGACCCTTGACTTTGGCTCATGATCTTAGGGTCATGAGATTGAGTCCCAAATCAGGCTCCATTCTGGGCACGCAGCCTACTTAAGACTCTCTCCCTCTCCTTCTGCCCCTCCCCACACTAGTGCCCTTTCTCTCTCTCTCTCAAAAAAAAAAGTACCAGATGGCTTCACTGTCAATTTCTTGTGAGTTTCACTATCTCTAACTAGCATCCTCATGTTTTTTTTCAGTCACAGGACACGGTTGAGATTGTGCTTACAGGCCATTCAATTCTCCATGGAACACTTCAAGGAAATGTCCACTTTGGGGGGTTATATGTGTTGCCACACCACCTTTTCCAGGCAACAGACCATTTAATTATCTTCCCTGTACACATTTTCTTTGAATTGTTACACTTGAACAAACGGCAGTGTTCCTATGTCTTTCATGCACTTTTCAGGTGAGTGAGACTGATGGTTGCCAGAGGGGAGGGGGCACAGGGGAGCCGGCAAAATGGGTGAAGAGGAGTGGGAGATACAGGCTTCCAGTTATGGAATGAGTAAGTCACGGGAATAAAAGGCACGGTAAGGGGAAGGTAGCCATCAACCTTGTAACAGCGTTGTATGTTGACAGGTGGTAGCTACACTTGGGGTGAGCACAGAATAACACACAGAGAAGCTGAATCACTATGTTGTACACCTGAAGATGATGTAACATTGTGTGTCATGTATACTCAAATTTAAAAAAAAATTTAAAGGAAGTATATTCATGGAATGGAATTACTATATAGAATACACAACAAATTACTGCTACACCTAACACAGACTCAGAACGTTGTATTTTTTACACGTGTACATGCTCTACAATGCCATTTGCGTAAAGCTCAAAAGTCAATCCAAACACATCTATGGTTGTAATGAGCTAGGCCAACTGCACAGTGAAGGACACAGTCCCCATAAGACTGCCCTCATTTCAAGCATCAGCCACAAGTTCAAGATCCCTTGGGCTACCCTCACTTTATACCAGCTGCCTACAAATTCAGAGGCTTCCAACCAACTACCTTCAGTTGCACAATTTGCTAGAAAGACTCACAGAATTCAGAATGTACCATGCTTATGATTACAGCTTTGTTACAGTAAAGGGATAGAAATTAGAACAAGCATAGGAAGAGAAGCAGAGAGGAATCTGGGAGGGTTCCAAATGCAAAGCTTCCTTATCCACAGGGACTCTCTCCCTTTCTGGAATAAATGTGTCACAATACATATGGGCCATTGCTAACTAAGGAAGCTCCCCAGAGACTTTGATGTCCAAAGTTGTTAAAAGGATGCAATTGCCTACTGCCTGTATGGCTGACCTTTAGTCTCAGCCCCTGCAGTAGGTCTGGATTACTACCTTTAGTCCCCAGTTCCTCCAGTGATCAGATAGGATATGGCACATCTCAAAGCCCCCACCATGAATCACAAGATTGAACGTTCTAGTGGCCAAACCTCCCAGGCAAACAAAGACACTGTTTTCAGGCCAGATACGCAGGGCCCGGAGATCACCTTCCAGCAGCAGAGGACAGAGCCCAGATCTCTCTGTGGGTAAGAGTCATTCCTCATGACCCACGATCGATAGCAGTGAGAAGAACAGTTACCTTTAAGCGCACACAGGAGCCAGGGTGGGTAGGATGCTGACTTCTAAATTGTGCGTCATGTCCTACTTCTTGATCTGGTAGTATTTCCACAGGTCTGTTTACTTTGTAACATTCACTGAGCTGCATTTGTGATGATTTGTGTACTTTTCTATATGTGTGTTATACTTTAACAGAAACGTGTACTTAGAGGAAAAAAATTTAAAAACCAGAGACACTGCTCAGCCAGGGCAGATCTGTGAAACAGGGAGCATTATACAATCCACAGCTTCTACCCAGTAGGGAAGCACTTTTCAGGTTGAACTCCACACAAAAGCTACACTCTTCCTGCCACAAAAACAGCTGCAGCAAAACCCTTCCTGCTGCTAAGGTGTTGAAAGATCCTTTCAACCCGAAATGGCCTCACTCGTGTACCATGTGTGGCCCCGAAAATGTTAGGGAAGGGTGGAGAGTCACTGTGAGCCAATGGGAAGAGGGAAGAGAAAGGGAAGGAGGGAAAGAAGGAGGAAAAGAAAGAAAGAAGACTAAGGTAGCAATTTCTTTAGCTGAATAGTCACTCATGTCTTAGAGTTTCCCAGAACAGTCTCTGAGAGGAGGGTTTGTGTGCAAGTGATTTATGAGGACAAGGTATCTTGGGGAAACCATAAAGGAGTCAGGGAGAGTGAAGGGCAGCAAGCCAAGCAAGGCTGTGATCTTAGGCAAAGTCCCAGCCTCAGCCTGATGATCCCTTAGGGGAGCTCTGGGGGTATAAATTATACCTTAGAGTCTGTCTCATCTTAGGACAAGACAGTGGTGTTTCACGTTCCAGTAACAGCTAGTCACTTGCCAGAGACCTCACCAAGGGGATGTTCCCAGTCATTTCCAACTCTCTGCAAGTTGACAGTTGCCTACACGGGTGACCTATTACGTGAAGTATGCAGCAGTTTAGGAGAGGGCCTCAGATGATAGAAGACATCTGACAGGATCACAGCAAAGCAATAACTGTGTTCACAACACCTGGGGAAGAAGGGTCAGTAATTAATATACAAATATGCTGTATGTTAGCTGCACTCTGCCATATACATTCTTGTTTGAATTCAACACTTAACGTGCCACATCCATTTGTAATTCCTGTATGAGAAGAGTCAGTGTGGGTCAACCTTTCATGATGTCCCTAGTTAGATCATCTTTTCCATTCCTGCTAAAGACATTTATTCATACTGGATGAATTCCAGCCAATAATTGCAGTCACTATTTTAGAACTCAGAGAAGGAAGACAGAGAGACAAAATACCCTTTATCTTCTAGTGCTTGGAAAAAATCATAGGCCTGTCAGTGTGGGCTATGAGTCATGTGATCATTCATTCAAAAGGTGGTGAGTGAGAAAAACATTGTGCGAGATTCTAGCAATATGAAGATAAGCATATGTAGAACTTGCTCTTGAGGAGCCCATATTCTTTTTTTTTTTAAGCTTTATTTAAACATATAATGTAACCCCACCACCTTCTCCCAACCCCTCTCCCCCCCACCCCCCTCAGTTTGTTTAATGACATTAAGAGTCACCTTTGGTTTGTCTCCCTCCCGATCCCATCTTGTTTCATTTTTTTCTTTTCCTACCACCTTAACCCCCACCCCCGTTGCATCTCCACTTCCTCATATCAGGGAGATCATGTGATAGTTGTCTTTCTCCAGTTGACTTATTTCACTAAGCATAATACGCTCTAGTCCATCCATGTTGTCGCAAATGGTAAGATTTCATTTCTTTTGATGGCTGCATAGTATTCCATTGTATATATATATACCACATCTCCTTTATCCATTCATCTGTTGATGGACATCTAGGTTCTTTCCATAACTTGGCTATTTGGACATTGCTGCTATAAACATTCGGGTACACGTGCCCCTTTGGATCACTACGTTTGTATCTTTAGGGTAAATACCCAGTAGGAGGAGCCCATATTCTAAAGAAGACAGACAAATTAGATCTTGTAAGATATTATGATAAATGCTATAATAAAAATATGAAAAACAAATTTTGCAGAGAAATAACATATTTGAGCAAAATTTTGCTGAGCAACTTAAACAAGGATTTTCTTCCTTTGACATGCTTCTATGTCCCTATATTGTTCTGTGTCCTGCAGACTTATTATCACATTTTAAACAGGTAAGAAGTAATGCCATTTACAAGTAAAACTGAAGTTGTGGTGAAAGAAATACTTTAGCCACTTACTAATGTATGTTTGATAAACCCAATCCAGCAGAAAATATTCAAAAGCAAAGTCTCACTTTTTTCAGTTCTAAGTAGAACATATTATATCAAAGGGGTCAGCACACTACTGCCCATGGGCCACATCTATCCCAATGCCTGCTTTTGTAAATAGTTTCACTGGAACACAGCCAAGTTCATTCATTCTATGGCTGCTTTTCTGCTACTGGGCAGACATATGTGACAGACACCATATGACCCACAAAGCCTAAAATATTTATTACCTAGACCTTTTAAGAAAATGTTTGTGACCACTGTTATACCAAATTAACCATAAATTGTGAAAACTTAGATTATCTGCCATAATTTACCTATAACTTTAAAAGATTTCCACCATGCCTCTACTTTTTAAGAAGCTAGGTATCTGTGTCATTTCCTATCAATTTGGTAAAATCCCAAGGCCAGAGAAGATGTTTCTTTGCATTCTTTTCACTCATTACTTTTAACATAGAAATTCAAAATCAACTACTTAAAAATAAACATTTGATCTTTAGGCAAACATACAGGACTCCGAGTTCAACTTTCAGACAGAGAAAGTCTTCTGCTGTCTTCAACAAACTGTCAAAGTTTATTGGACAATCCAAAGTCAGTGACAAAATTAAATAACCTACCAGTCGATAAAATGGATGAAATAATTCATTTCATATTTAAGAATGATATTTAGAGTTACAAAAAAGAATAAGATAGTTTTGGCATGGCCCTTTTGTGAATTGAGTATAAATTTATAAAGAACAGAGCTAGAAGAAAACATGACATAACAGCCTTCTTCATAAAAACCCATGAGAAAAATGAAAATTAGTTAAATGTATTAGTAGCCAACCTAATTTACGAGGTTATAAAATGCATGTAGATTGTATTTTTAAATGTGCAAATAAATTTAAAGGTATAGATTATGGTTATATAACTCCTAGGGAGGAGGTATTAAAATTAAGGTGAAGAAGGTTACCTAAGCAAGAAAAAATAAGAGCATTTAGTAGCAATTAATGACCACACTGATAAAGTTCTGCCCTTGTTTATATAATTCCAAACTCATTCAAAAAATTCCAGAAGCAGCTTTATGTCTTAAAAAAGAAATACTTGTTTTTTTTTTTTTAGCACAAAGATACTAATATTTACATTTCTGAAGGACTTTATGGTTCATGTGACATGCCAATCATATCTGGTTCTCTAGTTTCTCCCAAATTCTTCTATGATTTATTTCCAAGTGGGTTTGTCCATAACCTTATTGTAGTTCAGCAGTGTGCCTGTCCCCATTGAGAATTGATTTGTACAAAGGTCTTTGGCTTCCCGCTGTCAGTAAAGAGAACATGTAATCTCCAAGAATGATTAAGGTGAAGGCTCAAATAAGTTTCTCACTTTAGAAAAATATCAAAACTCCTTGATTCCCTGCTTCCTGAAACCCAGCTCCTTGGACTATATAATTCAATTGCTAATCCTTAGAACATCTGCGAAGTTTTCAATTCAGTTGAGGTGAGGATGGAACTCCTGACTCCCAAGATAAGATCATGGTCTTACTTTTCCATGAATATGCTTCCTGAATTTCCTGGACATACCTTCTTTATTTTCGGTTGACTCAGACACAGAATTTTATATTAAGAAACCAAACTTTTCCATTTGCTTTTTTTTAAATTTAGTTTTGTTTTGATCCTCATAAATTGCCTTCAGCATGGAGATACAGCCTTCCACTCTTATTAGGAAGCCCAACCAAGAGTCTTGGAGAGTACTGTCCAGAGCATTTAGTCATGAAAGCAAATCCTTGAAAGCCTCAGCCCCGTTCATTAGCATAAATCCAAACCTCCTGCCAGTAGCAGCAGGGCCAACTCTAAACTGGCTCCCTTTCCAGTCAATATCCAAATAAGAAGGAGGTCTGTACTTACAGAATTTGAATTATTACAGCAGGGAGCGGAGTTCAAGCCGTAAATAAAACAAATAGCTTGCTCTCTATAAAGCTGATCCTAGGTAGGAAATCAATTTCTCTCTCGGTGGAAAACAACCAGTCTTCCACCACCCAGAAGGTTTATTTGGAAGAGTGCCAGTTGCCTAATGGGTGCTCCATAAATACATCTTGGATTATTCCAGTCAAATCCCTTACAGTCTTTTCAGGTTAAGTCAGTGTGTCAGCATGACCTTTGACGTTGTCCTCTTGAGGTCTTTCCTGATTCTGCAGAGCAGGGATTGTATCCTTAAAGACTCTAAACTTTGGTTTCCTTCTTTCTTTTGACTTGATAGTTCATCTTGAACATTCTTTCATTAAAACAGGTCTTGCTCAGGAGATCTTTTATAACTGGACAAGGGAGAGCCATCTAACCAAAACAATTATGTAATGTCTTTACCATAGGTCAGAGACCCAGAGTAAATATATTTTTATTGCCCTGCCTTATAGTCCTGTGGGTTTCTGATTTAAAATCTAGACTCAAAATTAATGTTGTACAAAGAAATTTTTCTGAGTGGGCCCTTCAGCAGACCAGTCATAGTCGCTCTGTGCAGACATTCTGGTTTCCATAAAAAAAGACAAACACGTCATGAAATAATTTATCCTTTTCATATACTTTGTTCTCTCTTTATAGCTAAAATTGCCTAATTCAGAAATCTAAACTCTTTTGTAGCAGTAACACAATTTCCATGACTGGAATAATTCAAACCCTGCATTCTTGCCCATGATTCACAACTTTTTATATTCCTTTCCCACCCCTGACCTCAACAGTCCTACAGCAAGGTGTTCATGGCATATGTAAGGGTTTGAAATCCTGAGGCCATGAGCCAGGTTTTGTGAACAGTGCTATACACATTCTCATTCTCTCCCTCTCTCTCTGTGTCTTACTCTTGCTCTCTCTTTCAACTTATTTTGCGTATAAATGCTCCCATTAATTATCCCAAATTCTCCCTGCAAGAACTCCATGATTCACTCTCCTTGGCTCCATTTTAAACATGAGGAAAGTGAGGTTTGTGGGTTTACCTAAGGTAAAGCAGCAATCCATACATTTGCTAAATTCTGAACTGACATGAAAGTCCCGTCTTCTTCTTAAAATCCTTCAGTGTCTTCTAGGTGCTCTTAGAACAAAGTCTGAAGTCCTTAGTTTGGATAACAAGACCTTGTCTGTGCCACACTGCCTTCACCTTCGGCCCTTCTCATCTCTCTCCCCACTATTTCCTGCCCGTCACAGGCACCGCTGTCCATCGCCCAGAGCTCCAAGGCTTCTCTCACTGGTGCACTCTGCATAAATGCTTCTCTCCTTCTGGGGAACTCTTTTCTATCTCCTCATAAATGTTTCTTATCCCTTATTTTCATCATATATTTTACTTCTTCTGTGAAACCTTTGGTGACCTCCTCAGTACAGACCACAGAAGACCACCCCATATACTTTCTCATAGCACCTGGCATTTCTCCTCACACATTAATCACAACTGTTATCTAATAGTTATCTGCTTAATTACAAGCTTGCTGAAGGCAGACAGGGCTCAATTTTGCTTTCCACCAAAATTGGCAATCAATGAATATATACAAATGAACGTGTATGAAATAACTAAAATGCATGGCAAAAAAAAGGCTCTGCCTACTAAGGCAATAATCCTCCCATAATGTATTTTAATAACTTTAAAAAAATCATTAAAAATTAATGACCCTGTTCTTTCCATTTGAATGTTCTAATTGTGCCTTCAATTATTATTCATCATGTGTAATAGTCATGGATGATACGATGCCAGCATATATAATGACCTAACTATTTCCAATCACTTTTCTCTTAACAACCACTTTATCTTTTTTTATTTGTAAACATCTTTATAGATTATCCAAGAAAATATGACAACAAATTATGCTTGGTATGCACTGCACACTAAATATACACTAATAGTATATACTACTGTTTTCGCAATTTTACAGATACACAAACTATAGTTTACACTTCACCAAGGAAAGAAAAACATGAGATCTGCATAGTTTTGACTTCAAAGCCTCTGCTCCTAATCACCATGTTGTATCATATTTCCTAAATGTTCCCCAAATATTCACTTATCCATTATCAAACTTCCTCAATATATAATCTCAGAAAAGTGCAAATATACCCTTGAAAAGTACAAAGTGTAAATATGCCACTGGGCTTATTTATAATGTTACTTACAATTCATTACAATATGATTTGTTAGGCTATTTTTCAGTCTGTTCTAAAGACCCCTAATAATCCTAATGAATGATTATTGTGTTATAATTATGCATTATTATAATTATCAATATTATCATAATGGCTAAATGACTGTACTCTTCAATTCAATTCAGAATTTGTTCAATGAGTATTTAATAAATATCCATAATGTCAAAGATCTTACCTATCACTGGAATTCAAATCATACATATCTGAAACAGATAACAATATGAAACAAAAAGTAATTAAGTATACAAATAAGTAATAAATAAAGAGGATCTACCTGGGATAGGAAAGATATTATCAGGGCAAGAGCTCTGCATCCCATTTCTTTTTCAAATCATAATGTCTGGGTCATTCATTTGGCTCTTAGACTTCTTTGTACAAATTATCCTCCATGTGTGTTTGCTATTTTTCCTGAACTAGACTACTTCCTTGAAGACAAAGCTCACATTGTATAGTGCTTTTGTATTTCACAGTGTCTTCAGAAGACTTGGTAAAGCTCAACGTCCAATTAATATTTATTTACTCTCTAAATGGAAACAATGGGCCATGTTATTAAGGCTTTTGAAGATCCTAACAAAACAATTAAATGGCAAGGTAAAAATCTCTGAATACTTTTGAGCAGTGGGGATGTTTCATGACCTTTTAGTAAGATTTGACTGAGAACAGTGGAGAGAAAAGACAAGAGTAAGAAAGACTGGGTCCATGAAAATCAGTTTGGAAGCTTCAGTAATAACTCAAAAGAGGGAACTAGTGGGAGCAGATAGAGAAAAAGAGGGAAGAAACATTTTCAGGTAGAACTAAAAGGACTTAGTGACTGATTTCCTGAGATGGAGCTGAAGACAAGCCATCAGTCAAAGACAAGTTCAAAGTTCCATTCCTGGAGAACACAGACAATGGCTTGGCCATTTCTAGGAATAGGAAATTAGAAAAGGATGTTGACTGGGGATGTCAAAAAAGTAACGAGTTGTGCTTGGAGATGAGAGAAATAGCCAGGAAACTATGTAGCTATGTAGTAGTAATAGTTGGAACATGAACCTGAATCTTGGGGAAAAAACATATTAGAGATCTAGGTTTGGTATTGGGCCACATAAAGCTGATAACCAAGGCCATGGTCAGAGTAATAGATTATCACACTCTGCATAAAGGCAATATGTATTTTCTTTCAGGTCACTATCTCTAATTTCTTAACACTTTGCTAAGATTCTGTTACATACATAATATACTTATAAAATTTTTAAGTCTTACTGTACTTCCATGTGTTTTTCCAAGTTTATGTTCTTTAAAACGAATTCAGAACCTTAAGACACTGAATGTTGTAGAATTTCAAAGGTTTCTTTTTTCTATTTACAGAGTATGTTTTTGTCTTATGTTGTATTCTAGAAACCCTTAATGCTACACTGTGACACTCGGAACTGTGTTTTGTTTCTGTTTTGTGTTTTTCCTAAACATTGCTAATATGATTAATGAACCAGACAAAAAAAACTGGAGTGCTAGTTTGTTTGTTTGTTTTTTTTCTCTCCCACCTCCTATGGATGTGAATGTAAAAGGCACTTTGAAAAACATTCTCTGTTCCCCTCCTTCCACCCTAGGGAGGAAATATACATTTTTCTGTTTCTAAGTTACATGTCCTTCCTGGCATCAGGCTTATTCCCAAAAGGATTTCAACTCAAAAAACAATATGTTTTCTGTGCAAATCACATAACCAATCTAAATTTTAATAGTGTCAATATTATGCCTTTTACCATGTCTACTGCAATATAGAAATGCAAGGGTGACCTTTAGAGGTCCCCACTTCTGGAACTCACTTCTCATTCACTGAGAAAAACTGCCACCACTGTGGGGTATAACCAAATGATTCTCCATGACTCCCACTACTTCTCATGATAGCTTTAGGGGTTGTTCACATTGGTTCTATCTTTGCAGAAGCCATTTATCAAACACTGGCTACTTGGCTGTTACCAACCAAAGTCTATTTTAATGGGATACTCCTTAATATTAAAATCAAGAAATATTGTTTGTAACAGTAGTTAAAAGTGATCCGAAAGAAGGGCAAATATATGAGCTCAGGTTACACACGTATTCCATGTTATATTTGAGAAAGAAACTTTGGCTATCTTAAGATACATGACTGTTCATTGAATATGTGCTCTGCCCTTTGAAGGAAAGTTCTGTTTTCTTGTGGTGAGAGAAACACATCTTTCTCTCTGATGAGATTTTTGGAAAGGCAGGAAGGAAGGGTGTGGCAAATTAGCTGTTATGGAGTAAAAGCCAAATGATATTCAGAGAGTGCCTTCAGAGGACCCAAACAATCTAGCCAGATGTAATGATGGTCTCTGGCAAGCACCCTATCCAAAGGAGAGTAACTATTATGGTCTGACTGAATATGCAAAGAAGCACAGAAGAAACTCAGGAGGGTATTTGTGTATATGTTCTGTTTCCTCAATTATATCCAAGAAAATGGTACACTATGAGAAGATGACAAGAAATTGGCCTAGGAAGGGATTATTTGCATGAACAAAAACACCATTAGATCCCCCCCACACACACACACACGCCTGCACATGCAGTAGATCTGACCTTGGGTCCATTTCCTGATTGAAGACGAAAGAAAACTTCCACTATCACAGTCAAGATCAAGGATTAGGTATTAACTTTGGCAACATAAGATGTTCAAGTAAACTTACTTATATGACCTAAAGTCTGGGTCTTCTGTTAAATCTATATGATTTCCAGAGACACTAGCTTCTCATTGTGTGGGATCTCAATAATGTCAGTTGTCTCATCAAAGAACTCAAGAAATTAAGCGTCTAACCCTTCAGTGAGAGATATCCTTGGCAAACAATATCAAAGGTGGGTGTGCATGTGTCCGGTGTGTGGGAAGGGGCATGTTCCCTTAGTCATAATCCCTGAGAAAAATATCAGGCATTCTCTCTCCATTAACAAATTACTGTATGGTGACTAACATAACACAATAAAAATTAATTAATTAAATTTTGAAAGTTTCTTCATTTGGAATCTATTTTCCAACGAGGATCTGTCTTTGCTAAATGCAACAAAAACAAAAGGTATTACACAAGATAATTTAGTGATCATTGTTCCATTACAGATGAAATATAGGATCATAAAATCCAAAAGTTCTAAAAAAAGTAAAAGCGCCTGGATCAGGAACGCTTCTAGATGTGGAGACCATTCTGTGAGAGTCTCCTAGGCTAGGTTGAATGTAATACAGCCTGCTGATTTTGTGTCTGCTGGTGACAGCACCCACACATGGCCTGTCTAATTTCACCATTCTTCATTAGCATGGAGCAGGGCTGTCCCCATCTTTTGCCTGTGTGATCCACTGTGTTCTGGCATGTGGCTTTTCCTAGACATTCAATGACTCCCAGCCCTCCCCGAATGTACTGATCAGGAAGAAAATAATTCTAAAATTTTCTGCCTTGATCTGTTAGAGCTTACTGCTCCTCTAAGCAGTGCTCGCAGTTCTAGCAATTAAAGTGCCAGGTCAGGGATTCATTCACTCTTCCTGAAAGGCATGTCCTCAATTTTCTGCATAATTTAAGGTAGTACACAGAGTTTCTCCAGGAGGGAGTGCTATCATTATGGTTATTCACAAAGCTGACCCACCTCGGCTTCTGTGCTTCCCCTCTCCTCTCAACTGTAGCAAAGCATTCATTCTTCTCAGGTAGGATTGGTGGGCTCACCTTAGTCACCATGCATTCCTGCCTTTCTACCAAAGGAGACACCACTTTCTATGTCTTTTCTCTCTAGAGATCTAGGTACTGGTAAGGCTGTAACTTACAAATTATCGAAATCTCAATTCAAGTTAACACTGTAGTCCTACATAAAATCTAAAAATGAATGACCTAAAGACCTCCTCCTTGTCTCTCCATGAACTATTTTTTGCAGGTAATCACAATTTGAAAATTAAGAGCAGATCCTGAAGATTTAAAGAATTTTCAAAATTTGCAAGACGGCATAAATGTCAAATTAACTTTATAGAAAGAGTGCTAGTATCAGTCAGCTTGCCTTACTCTAAGTTTCAAGAGCAAACAACTCCCAATTCCAGGGTTTCACAAAATCACTCAGATACAGCAGCAAGTACACCATGGCTCTGTTCTGGGATCCAGGTAGAGGCGTGGCAACCCCCTCCCCCACAATGTTCTATGACTCCAGAAGAACCACAGCCCAGCCAAACGATGGCTCTGAAAGCTTCCACTGATCAAAAAATTCATGGCCAAGATTAACGTCAACATAGAGGGGAGGTATAATCTTCCAGAAGAGGTCAGCAAATAATGAGGACCAATGACACAGTCTATCCCAGTTCTACCCCAGTCCTCTGTGACTATACCCATGTAATATACAGTCACAAGCTCCCCTGTCCATATGAACCTAATAAGCTACATCAGCGAGTTAAGAGAATGAGACCTAAGGAAATGAGATAGATAAATCAGCCTGGCCTACTATATCACTCCCCAAGCATCACTTATGGATCAGTGAAAACCTTTCTGGCACAACTCCAACGACTCCTAGATTTTGCAAGTTCACAAAACCCAACACTTACCTGCTCACTTAAGAATGAAAAGATTTTAGGGGTGCCTGGGTGGCTCAGCTTGTTGGGCATAAGGCTCTTGGTTTCAGCTGGTGTCATGATTTTGGGGTCATAGGACTGAGCTCTGCAGTGGGCTCCACACTCAGCTTGAGATTATCTCTCCCTCTCTCCCTCTCCCTCCCTCACCACACGCATGCTCTCTCTCTCTCTCTCTCTAAAACAATAAGTCAATCTTAAACAATGAACAGATTTTGTTAACCCACCCCATTATCCATTCCTACAGGAGGATTACTGATAAATCAGGATATTAATCTAAAAGGTATTGATCAATAGGATATAAATTAAAGGGGAACTGAAACAATTGAGCCTTAAATCCAGACATCCACTAACAGAATCAAAGACTGTGGGAAGCCAAATTGGTAATCTGAAGGTTTCTGTTAAGCCAAGAACCAAAGCAAAAGGATTTGGATAGTAAACCCAGATATATAATTTTTATGATATTTGAACTTTCAAACAGAACTAGCCCTTCTAGTTATTTATACTACATAATCCCTCACTTTTGAATAACTCTAGAGTTATTTCTGATAACAAGCTCAACCTCCAGTTTTCATTATAGTGTACACCATTAAGAGATGTGATTTTCATTTGCATTTGTCATTAAGCCACTTTCCTTCATTTCTCATAATATAACTCCAAGTTTATAGATGCTGTGCAACTAATTCTATTTTAAGTGAGTTGCTTTCCAGTTCCAAGGATTAAAAGAATCTCTAATTCATTATGAAAATAGTCCCATTCTACATTTTGCAATGGATGATTTCTGATGATTTGTGGAGAACTTGTTCCTTCCACTTGTCTTGTGAGGTAAAGCAACTACAATCAGGCTACCTATATTCATTTTCATTTCCTCTAATACCTTCAAGATCTATCCACTCATTATAACTCATGGAATGCATCTGATTTGCAGATTGGTTCCCTAGAGTGCTAATGACCCAATTCAAAGGTAGAAAACCATTGGGACCACCTGAGGCTGCCCGTCAATCAATCAATGTATATTTGTTGATTTCCTATAAACATTCACAAACATGGAGAAGATATTGTCTCTACCCTCAGAGAATTTACCAAAGAGTATGTGAGAGGAATATAGAGAAAGCTAAGGTACAAGGCACTGTTTTAAAGGAAATGTCAAAGAAGCACATAATACTATAAAGAACTAGAGGAGTCAGGAAAGATCCTCTGAAGACAGACTTTGAAGAACATCATGATTCTGACGGGCAGAATTGGGCAAAAGCACATTCCAGATATAATTACTTTTTCTTCTAGCTTCAGGAAGGAAAGAGTTCTGTCCTTTTCTCTTATAAAAATCAAGTTCCCAAACACCTTCCCAATATGTTTATATGTTTTTATTCATTTACTTGATTGACCACAACCACTAATAATATTTGCATATTCATCATTTACTAATTCCTCTCAAAGTACAGTGACCCAAATGACACTACTGTGATTTTTAGGGACAAAAATCGCAATTGCTTTATTGTCAATTTAGTCAAGGCTTCTCTGCAAACTGTCAGTTTTCTGAATATAAGACATAGCACACAGAATGCTGCCTTTGAGCCAACAGAATAATTGTGAGTATAGCTGCTCAGGGTTCTATCAAGAAAGCAAAGAGCAAAACTTTTATGGAAAGGCTGATTCTTGGGCAAATGTTTTGGATTCTGCAGGTGAACGCATCGGTTCCTTTGTAAAGCCCTTTCCACTTCCTGAGGATGAATACACACCTAGTCAATAAGAGGGAGCTTCAGAAGTAAAACACTAGGGGCGCCTGGGTGGCTCAGTTGGTTAAGCAACCGCCTTCAGCTCAGGTCATGATCCCAGAGTCCCAGAATCGAGTCCTGCATCGGGCTCCCAGCTCCATGTGGAGTCTGCTTCTCCCTCTGACCTTCTCCCCTCTCATTCTCTCTCTCTGAAAATAAATAAAATCTAAAAAAAAGAAGTAAAACACTAAAGGCAGACCACCCCTGTTTAAATTCCAGCTCCTATACTTACCAGATCTGTAGCCCTGGGCAAGTCCCTTCACCTTTCTTAGTTACTCTCTCAACAAAATGCGGATAAGAAAAGGAGCTACATTACAGCATTCTGTGGACTATATGAGTTAGTACCTATAGAATGCTTGCAACAGCATCTGGAACTTCATAAGCCATCAAGAAGTGATGCTAACACTTAAACTTAGTACAGAATAAATGCCACAAAAATGTTTGCTCTTATAATTATTATTGCTATTAATGTTACATGCATTTAAGAAACGGGAATGCTGACTGACAATAGCCAAAACTGACATGACAGAAGGGTTCAGTGGGTGGAAGAATGCAAAGTATTCATTATCAGCTTGTCAGGTGCAGACATTTTCAGGAGAATAAAACTTTAAATGTGGTTGATTCTGTAAGTCGGAAATTTACAAGTGGTCTACGGCTCATTAATGAAGCACTAAATTGGACAATCAGCGTTAATGGGAAGCGCGCAGTAAAAGCACAGCACACGAAGCCGAGACGCTGGACTAAATGTGTAATCATACACTTCAGCAATTCACTTCCCAGCCCTCTCTGTGTCATCCTCCAGACCAGAGAGACAGATAGAGAGATGATCTTTATTCGTAAAGGACGTTTTATCTTTTGTTTATTAACTGTGTCGCACCTCCTCTAAAGAAAGAATTAGACTTAAAAAAAAAAAAAGAGGACAGTTACATTGGTTGAAAAAATATTAACTTACAGCACAGAGAAGAATAAAATTTATCAAAGAATCAATGGATATAGTTATTTTGATTAAATATAAAACCAAGTTCAAAGCTGGCTGGTCGTCAAGGATTAGTACTTAATGCTATTGGTAATGATCTTAGCAAGAAATACTTCAAAATCTATTTCTCTTGTATATATATGCGCCATGCTTTTCCTATCAAACAGGCAGGAAATTCTCCAAACACCCCACATCCATTCCCCCACTGCTTTCAAGTTTCGTTTTCCCTTTATTTAAAGTGAGGAACTGGCTATTAGTTGCAGATGTTTTTTTATCATGAGTCCTAGGAAACCTATGTAATCCTCAGACAAATAAGCCCATTTGCATGATGGCTTTCACTCCCAGAGTCCCCTCCAGAGATGAAGGTAGCAGTCTGCAAACTCCCATCCTTGAGGAGCTAACCTTTTGCTTGTGTGATAAGGCATCTGAAATACATCTCACTTTTCTTTTATAGCTTATATTTCCTGGACAGATGATTGACATGACACCTCACAGTTTAGGATCATGGAGCAGTTAAATCCTACTCCATTACCTGTCGAATTTAGTTTCTTAATCCCAAACACAATATGCACACAACTTAGCCCTATCCAGCTTTTATTTAAAGCTCATGTCATGGTGTTTTATGCGGAGTCAAACGGTATTAAATAGTGTGGAGTGAAGCAAATGGAAAGATTAATTTTGTAATGTGACACTAAAGGAAAGACTTTAAAACAGGGATTAGAGACTGGTCTGCTCAGGGAAAATACTGAAACATATCCATTATAAGCACCAATACTTCTATCTACCAGCATGAGAAAACCCAGCTTTATAAGCACAGACTCTATATTCTTAGGGGAAAACACAACTAAAATGGAATAAAAAGATTAACGTTTCTAGCTAGAAGTAGTCTGGCACCTTTCCGATTTATCAATCTCTTTCTCTGTAATCAAAAATTTGTTCGAGGAAAAATAAAACCTAAATTTCTACAGGAAAAAAAAAATCTATCAATGTAACTTTTAGAATACCCGAGCTCAGAAAGCCTTGAGACCAAGTCAGTATTCTCAGAAGCAATCATTACAACCATATTGAAGAACAGAAGTTATGTCATGACTTTTCTACAAGCAAAAATACAAAAGAATTCAAAAAATAAGTTTTTATTTTGTTTAGTTTCTTACGTTTTCTCTGATGTAAATTCTTTTGAACACAATTAAAGGGAAAACATCCATATTAAAAAAATACTCCATAATGATTATTTGAAGTCTCATTATTTTGTCTTAAGGAACAGTTCAAGACATGGAACAAACTTTTTCAAGTGTATGAAGGGTCATCACACAAAGAATGTTTGAAAGATTCCATGAAGAGGAGAAATGGCATGAGGTATACAGATAAGAATGAAGGGCAAATTTCCTGACAGCTAAGGCTGAGAGACCCCGGGATGTGTTACCAAGGGAGGCAGAGGAATCTCATTTTTTGGAAGTATTTAAAAACATGATAGATTCTTATCTCACTGAACAACAACATTTATTGGATTTCAGTTCTAAGTAGAGCACTATACTGGACAGTCTTGGGAGTATTCAAAAGCAATAGAAACCCATCTCTAACTCTGAAGAACTTTGAGTGGGAGAAGGGAAAACACAGCTATAAAATTATCAAAAAATACTGAAACAAAGTAACATTGGCAAACTATTTAAGTTGAAGAGTAGAAAGTCGTGGAGGTGAACACTTCTTGAGTAGCCAATATAAAAAGACGTACAGATTGATGGAGAGGAAACAGGGCCTCCCAGGCACAGGGGATCTTTTGGGAGGTAGAAATTCTAAATGATCACGAAAGTACTGAATTAAAAAAATATATATTGATGTATTCTGTTTCCTCCTCTGGAGAAAGAGAATAGTAATCTTTTCACATAAAGATTCATCAAGTAATATACATAACACGTTGTCTGTTGGAGAAGAACCCAACAAATGGAAACAGTTGTTAATAATGATCATCATCATTGTCACATCTTCATCACCCATTCCGATGGCCTCTGTCCCCACCACCAGGAACAGAGTTGAATTCAATACTTAGCATTTCTGATGTTCCATTCCTACCGTGATCTGTACTGAAATTGTTTCCTCTAGCCAGCTCACACTCATGCTGGTTAACATGCCTCAAGCTTAGTGATTCCTGTGATGTTAGCTGTACCTGATAAACCTGAAATAAGAGATTCTCTCATTTCACTCTATGTTTAATAGGAGTCACCCTTGTCTGCACATAGGAAAGCCAATGCCTCAAACCCAAACTCTTGGACAGACGAATCAATAAGATAAAGCCACATTAGTGTTCAAGATTAATTTTTACCTGGCATTTCCTCAAAGAAAGATCTACGTTCTTGTGAAGGATATTTTGCAGATTTTTTGGATTCATATTTATCATTTTCATGTGGGTGGTGAGCGATTTTATTTGTAGTATTCATTCAGCCCTATAATTTGGCAACTTTCAGCAGATATACTCACTAATTTATCATTGTGAATTCTATCTTCAATCAGAAGCAAAAAGTTCATTACTGCATTCAACATAGTCCTTAATGAATGTGCTAATTGGGAACACATTAGCACTTTTCATTTGCTTCTGTGTTTATTTCTACAGAAAAGTAGAAAGTTTAGCTTCCTGTGTATGTTTAACATTAAGTAAATTTTTGGTGTAAGAAAACCATTTCCAAGTTCCTCACCTCAGCACTAAAAAGCTTGAAAGATAAGAAAAGTTCAGCATCAAGACATTTTCATAAGTGATATTATTCAAAGGGACACTGTTATAACTTCTAACAGAAATGGCTGAGGACATTACAGATGCTGCTATCTTGTTACAAGGAGAAGTCATTCATGATAATGACCAACACGAGTCTGCTGAGCTCCTAACACTCAGCAAAATTCTACTCTGTTTCAAAATGCCTAGTGGAAATTCATAGGTTCAGTGCATGGCTATTTACTTAGATGTTCACTAAAGGAAAAAAAAATTACTTTCTAGAAGAATCATCCTTTCAAAAGGGCCCTATTTATGTCCAGTTCTCAAATAACCCCTGTTCACAGTTTACAGACATTGCTTTCTGGTACACATATCTGATAAAATGCCTTCCATTGTTTAAAAAAAAAAAATCCTGTTTCATTTCTTGTTCCCTTGATGTTCAAGTCACAGGCTTCTTCTTACTCCAGAGCCTTATGGGATAGACTAGAATGTTCAATGAGAAACAGGACACTGCTCCAGAAGTGGAATTGCAGATTCTATCTCCATCCTCCTCCAGGACCCATTAATTATTCTATTCAATAATGGCGCAGAGTTTTGTTTTAATTCAAGTAAATCAGGGTGGGAAAAACAACAAACAAGAAAATTATGGCCCTGAATTTTAAAGGGACGCTTTAATCTAGTGTAGAGAACCCAGATCTCTTGTGTAAGGACATGAATTGGAATCTTAGTCTGTCTCTTTCTTGCCTTTAAAACCATTGGCAAATCTTTTAACCTCTTGAGACATCTATTTTTTCACATGTGTAAATGCAGAAAATAACAATCTACCTGAGAATGTTACTGAAAGAATCATGAGGTACATATAAAACACACTAGCCAACTGCAATCAGCAAGGAACATGAGAGTTACCATTATTCGTAATCCTAGTATCAGCAAGAATGATAATCCCCCTTACAGCTTCATATCCATGGGATGCTCATCCCTATTTGGCCTATAAGAGGAAAGAGCTGTAAATTAGACATCCAGAGGGCTGGCTCTAGCCCTTGCCAGGGCTTCAAACTACTTTAGTCCTTTCTTAACCTCCCTTGTCTGCTTACCCAAATATCACCAGTCCTTCAAGGTCTAACTTGGGTTTTATTCTCTCCTTAAAGCAATCCCAAAGTCCCAGTAATAAAAGAAGGTACACTAGAGTCCCTTTGCATGATACAATTTGAGAAACAGGTTATTTTCCACTATCATTAAGCACCATTCTCACCATTTGACATTTATCTTAAAATGCAACACACTAAAAGTTTACAAGCATTTAATATTTTAAATACACACACACACACACACACAGTTTCCACCTCAACTGGGCGCACCACAATTCAATTCTAACAGTACCCAGAATTAATGCAGACCTCACATGTCAAAGTTTCAGTCCTCCACAAGCCTCCCCTTCTCCAGATGATAGCCACACTTTGAGGAACCCCAAGCCACCTGTACTTCTAACTGAATATATAAACTCAGGGTTCCCACAACAATCCCCTCAGGTTCAATAACTTGCTAGAATAGCTCAGAGAAGTCTGGGAGGTATGATGCTTATGATTATAGTTTTGTTATAAAGATGACACATTGGGTCAGTCTGGGAGGGAGCACAGAGCACTCCTTCCCTTTCCCTGTGGAGTCAGGGTGCATCAGCCTCCCTGCACATTTGTGTGTTCACCTGCCAGGAAGCTCCACTAAGCTTTGTTGTCCAGAGCTCCTAGTGGGATTTCATTATGTAGGTATGATTGATTGATTCAATCCTTAGCTGTAAGACTGAACTCAATCTCTAGTCCCTGTCCCTTCCCCAGAGGTCAGATTGCCCAAAAGTTTCAACCCTCTACTCACATAATTGTTCTTTCTGATGACCCCAGCCAGAAACCACTGAAGGACCCACTACTGTCATCTCATTAAGGTAACGAAGATAATATCACTCGGGAAATTCCAGGGAACACTCCAAAAATTCCAATTTTGACACTCTGTGATAGGAACTGAGGACAAAAACCAAATATATTACTTTACTATGTCACAGTATTTTCTGTTTGTTTTTGTCCCCCACATTAAAGTATAAGTTCCATGAAGCCAGAGACCTCATCTGTCTCATTCACCTCTGTACCCCTACCAACGAGAAGAGTCCTAACATATGGCAGATGCTCAATATTTACTAACTAAATAAATTAATAAACATATAGCATATGGATGAACCAATTCTACCATTACAGCTTTTTCTTTTGCAACTTGAAAGATTTAGTAGTTCTCTGGCCTCTCATATGAAAAAACAAGATCTAAGAGAACGATCATTCATAAACCATGAACAAATAACACCTGGAGTAGGACAGACTCAAGACTGGTCAAAATTCAATTCAGTCCAACAAATATTTATTGAGTACCTGCTATGTGCCAGATGCTGTTCTAAGTGCTACAAATTTAACAACTGACCCAGACGATTTTAGCACTGGTGATTTTGAAAGCTGCCATGGTCTTACTGCTGATGTCTCCTATTTCCATTTCATGCAATACTTGAAGATTAACCACCCCAAACACCACTTGTATTATATCTTTTGTAGATCAAGTGCTTGGAATTTCAACCATATTCTCCTTGATCAAGTTCAAGATCTATCACATTCCAACCAAAGGAATCACTCCCATGCTTATCATCCCCTATGATGAATGCTCTATTTTTCTTGAACATCAGAACACATTTGACTCATTCCCACCTTCAAGCTCTTGCTCCTTCACTGCACCCACCAGGAATGTAATTCTCTGGGTTTTTTTTTCCCTTTAACCTGTATCTGATTCATCTACTCATTATGATCCAGCAAAAAGTCATGGCTTCCCCCATCTTTCCATCCTCAAAAACTCTCAATTCCCATACTCCTTATGTCTTCAGTCTATATATACCACTTGGCTCTTACCTTACTAATCATAATTAATTCTATAAATGTATTATAAAAGATTATTACTAACATCATTCAAATATGATGGAGTCAAATGTTAACTGATTCTTTTAAATTACATTCTCCGTGGGGCGCCTGGGTGGCTCAGTGGGTTAAAGCCTCTGCCTTCAGCTCAGGTCATGATCCCAGGGTCCTGGGATCGAGCACCACATTGGCATCGGGTTCTCTGCTCAGCAAGGAGCCTGCCTCCTCCTCTCTCTGCCTGTTTCTCTGCCTACTTGTGATCTCCATCTGTCAAATAAATAAATAAAATCTTTAAAAAAATTACATTCTCCACATCTGCAAGAGTTCTAGAATGTTGGATACCAGTCTGTGTTCTCTTGAACTCCCCTTTTAAGCATTTATAATCTGTAACTTAATGTCTGAATCTAACATTTTACACATCTGAAAAACTGATTAAACAAAAACTAAACAACTTTAGACAACATCTACTTAGAAACATTATTATAGATTTTCTGCTGAATTCTTTCCCTCAGAATTTTACTTAATAAGGCAAGCTATTTTTTTTTTCTAATCTTCAATACCTCCAAATAGATATAGGAGCCTCCTTATGGTAAGAAGTTTCAAGGTATATATAGCATACATGTAGATTTTGTTGGGACCCACTCCAAAATAAGTAGAGTTATGATATAACAGTGTATTTGTCATTCACAACAGAAAATTATGTGGGCAGCTTTCATTATAGCTGGGTAAATTTAGATAAATGAAGTGTGTCAACTCAGTAATTACTAAATGTTATATGTGAAGCAATTAAAGCATGAATGCCTTTAGACACTCAGGCTGGTTTTGGTTTTTCTTTTTTTATGAATTGTGACTCAAAATAATAAAAGCTGCCTTAAAAGTAAGTCAAAGGAGGAACAAAGGTGAAGATACTCTCATAAACATTCTACCTTTAGGAAGGTTGATTTTACCCTTTGGTAATAAAGGGTGTAACATGAGGTGACTTTTTACAACAACACCTTCTTCCACTGAGGTTAGAAATGAATAATCCCTAATACTTTCAATATTCCTAAGAGTGTAACTGAGGCAGGGACACGATATTTTTTCATACACGATGAAACTATGATTCAGCAACTAAGGCAAGACAAGAACCCACAACTCATATATTACATATTAAAACATATCCTCATGACACACCTAATATTAGACCACTTCTCAAAACCAGCAAAGTCTGAATTCCCTTATAATGAACAAAATACAGCATATATAAGCTTTTGGCAAGAAGGCCATTTCAAACAATAGTAATTCATAGATGGTGTCCTAAAGCAAGTTGATCAATACACTCTTTTCTCGCTAAATATGTTGCAGTAAGATCAAGCCATGCATTCATTTGTTAAGCTCTGTGAATTCTCATCAGTTCTGTGAACTACCAATTTTACCTATATTGATAGTTGGCTCTAACTTAAAATGGAAAATCAATATTTTAGAGAAAGAAATGTGTCTTCCTCTTTAATATTTTTCCTCTCTCTCTCCCCATCTCTCTCTCGCCCTCCTTTCAATGATCAAAAAATTTTCCCCAGGGTGGTAAAGTTTCAAATGCCAAGAACTGGTAATGTCCTTTCTAAAACATAGTGACAACTAACATCTGTTTGGCTGCTATTTCTAAATCATTCACTGGATACTACCCACTTTCTAAAGATCTGTCGATTATGCCCAGTATTTGTTTGGTCCTTCTTAGTGGTATCCCCACTGGGTAAGACAACCCCAGAATTCAGGCTGTCTGAAACATGATGGCAGGGACCATACATTTTCCCCCAGTCTCTGATTTTCAGCTGGACACATGGCTTTCCAGAATAAAGAAGCACTTCCTATCCTGTATCCTATTAAGCAGAGGTAAGCAAAAGTAAAAGGTAAAAATTGCAGGGGTGTCTCTTAAAGGAAAATGCCCCTCCTATTTCTTCTCAATATACCCTGAAATGAGAACACAGCAGTTGGATTGTCAGTAGCTGACTCACGAAGTAGAGACGTATATTGGTGATAATGAAGCAAATCCATACAGCAAAACTAGATCTCTGATGAACCAGTTGGGGCACGACACTATCCCTTGGTTGCTTATTCTTGCCTTCATATCTAAGAGAGAAAAGTCCATCTCTACACTGATTAAACCATTGTTCTTTGAAGGTTTCAGTTACATTCAGCCAAATTATCCTAACTGATAAAACATTAAAGTTCGATGGATAGCTTTCTGTCATCTGGATATGTATGATGAGTACGCTTTAGAAAAGAACACATATTCCATCAATTAAATTATCGTTTCTGGTCACCTCCTGTGACCTCTATTTAATACCTTAAAATATGTTCCTAAAATAATCAAAAACAAACAAACAAAAAAACTGCACTTTTTTAAGAAAAGGAAATCTGTATAAGGCTGATAGCTCTAAACACATAACCCCACACTTTCAAAGTGACATGGAAACATCCCAGTATTATTCAGTATTAGGAGCAACCCTCAATTTATTAAGTACATGTAGTCACAAATGCCTATTCCAATTCTAAATGTAATCCCACATATTCACAAGCGCTGGTCATCCTGAAGACCTTTTCTTTGAATGTGTCCATAAACCAGCTCCAGTCCTATGAGGCCCAGTGAAAGCAGAGACCCAAGGAGTCCCTGGACTGCTTGCATTCTTCGTCACTTAACTCTCATCAGATTCTTTTTTTTGTCCACATTTAAAATTTTTTCTTTAGTTTTCTGTGTTTCTTATTTTATTTTTTTAAATTTTTTATTTGAGCACAGTTGACATACAATTTTGCAATAGTTTCAGGTATACAACATAGAGACTCGACCTCTCTCTCTATGTTTTGCAATGCTCAAAAGTGTCGCTCCTATCTGTCACCACACAGCGTTATCATAATACCGTTGACTATATTCCCTAGGCTGTGCCTTTCACTGTTGATTGTTCATTTCACAACTGGAAGCCTGTATCTCCTACTCTGCTTCATTCATCTTGGCTGTCTCCTTACCCTCCTTCCCTCTGATAACCATCAGATTGTTCTTTGTATTTATAGGTCTGATTCTGGGTTTTGTTTATTTAGTCATTTGTTTTTTAGATTCCACGTATGAGTGAAATCATATGGTATTTGTCTTTCTCAGTGTGGCTTATTCACTTAGTATAGTACCTTCTAGGTCCATCCAAGTTATCAGAAATGGCAAGACCTCATCCTTTCAGTGGCTGAGTAATAGTCCACTGTGTCCATAGACCACACCTTCTTTACCCATTCATCTAGCAGTGGACACTTAGGTTGCCTCCATATCTTGACCATTGTTAATAATTCTTCAATAAACACAGGGTGTGTATTATCTTTTTGAGTATTTTTAAAAGATTTTATTTATTTATTTGACAGAGAGAGAGAGATCACAAGTAGGCAGAAAGGAAGGCAGAGAGAGAGGGGGAAGCAGGCTCCCCACCGAGGAGAGAGCCCGACTGGGGGCTCAATTCCAGAACCCTGAGATCATGACCTGAGCCAAAGGCAGAGGCCCAACCCACTGAGCCACCCAGGCACCCCTTGAGTAAGTATTTTTCTTTTCTTTGGGTAAATAACCCAGTAGAATTACTGGAACATTAATTTTGCTTCCATCGACAAACATGGCTATTGCGTGTGTTTCATGCCCAATTTCTGATCATAAACACCATAGAAATTTCTTACAGCCCATTTTCATTCTGGCCCCCTTCTGCTATAGAATTCTCCCATGTTTCTTGTCTTTTCCTCATCTTCCTGGTCCTTAGACACCAATTTGTTTTAGAACTCTCAAAAGACTGTCTTTCATTCCTATTACTTTGTTTGCAAATCAATGTAGCCTTCTTTGCATAATCCTCTATTACCAGTGAGGAATTAAGGATGGAAGGAGGTTGGGGGGGAGGGCCTATAAGTACTTTCACAATCAAAAGTTTCATTGACAAGAACAAATACAGACACAAGAGATAAAACCTGTATCTTCATTTATGAACAGATAACAAAAAATTAGAAGTATCAATTTGTCTAAACTTTAAGCCAGATTGAAGTTTAAATATCTGATGAGGACTTTCTTCTAGGTAATAAAAAATCGCTATGAATGAAAAGGGTGACTACAGAATATCTATTCTCCAGACCTTCAGATCACATTCTCCATGATTTTGATTTTTTTCTCTTTTCCATTCCATAAGATCAAGCCCTCTACCTATGACATCACCAAATTCTTCTCATTTCTAGGGCATTGCTTTTTCTGCTAAATTACACTGCTTTCCAAACTACTTCATTGGAGTTTCTTTTGCAAATCCATTTTTGATCTCTTGCACAAAAGGAACAGGAGCAGTTTTGACAACATGTCTCTTGAATTAACTAATGATAATGTTGTCTTGCTCCCTTGAGTAAGGACACAACCAGACTACATTTGTTTTTCATGAGTGAAGAGATGCACTCATCAGAACTACTTCTTGCAATCCTCATCTACAGAACTAAGCCTCTTTCTTAAAATACCAAGTGTGAATTCCTTCAGAAGATATTGTCTTAGCATTTTGAGAAGCATTTCAGCTTTTTTCCCAATAATCATCTATTGAACACCTTTTATCTGCTGCTATCACTATGGTCACTAAGCTACTGAAAGATAGTAAGATTTGATTTTGTACTCTAGAGGAGGGAGAAAGTGGAGAAGAGATGTGATGAAGATACGATTAGGAGCTATGTGAGTATAAAGGAGAGGCCCTTACCTTAGGAGGGAGGTACCACTGAAAGCTTCATAACAGAGGTATTATCTGAGTTGAATCTTGGAAGACGAAAGGAAATAAAAGTTACATAGAAAATACCAGGGCTTAAAGGACACTTCATGCAAATCAAACAATATGAGCAAAAATTTGGAGGAATCAAACCTTATGTGCCAATAGTTTAGAATTGCTGTAGCAATAACTATAAAGTGAGAAATGGAAAAAGGTATGTTACACCTTACTTAGGTGTTTAGTTACTTCTCTGTGTTTTTTCTGTCTTCCCCATCAGCTCTATAAGAGGACGAATTTTCTATCCTTATTTCCTCAGCACCTAGAACACAGAGTTTGGTGCTCAATAAATATTTGCTGAACAACTGAATTACTCTAAGTGTGGCCAGGAGGGAAGGGGTAGAGCATAGGGATGAAGAACATTAACTGTGTCCAAAGAAAACTTGTTCACACATACAGGGAAACGTGTCTAAGAATGTGCATGGCAACATTATTCAGAACCACCAAGTCCTGGAGAAGAGCCAATGCCCATCAACTAAAGAGCAGATCAATCAAAGGTAGTCTATGCACAAAATGGTTTGTTATATAGTGGTCAAAGCACAATGATACAGGTCAGTCTTTGCGACAATATGTCCCAAAGAATTATGTGCATTATGAAAGCTTTTTGAAGTGAAAATCATCTAAAATAAAAATATATACTTTGGGGAAATATATATGATAGTAATAAGTGTATACAAAAACAAAAGCAGATTCACAATGATGGTAACATCAGTGAAACAGGGAAGGGAAATAAAAACATGAGTCATATTTTTAGGTTTAGATTATTGTCAAGGTCTTGTTTTGGGTGGCATTTTGGGGTGTTATAACATTATTAAAAATAATGAACTATCCATGCATGGCAATATTGAGAATGTGTCATATAAAAAAAAAAAAACAAACACAAAGCTAATTCTGTACAACCAAGACCCAAAAGAAGGGAAAGCAGGAAAAGGGTGTTCCTGAGTTCCTGTGTTTTCCTGGGAGTGCAAACGGGGGCAGGGGTACTCTGTGCTCTGGAATCAAAAGCCATCTGGGCTCAAATTCCAAACATGTCATTTTCTAGGTATGTGATCTTGGATAAATTCTTTAAAGATTTTGTGTCTCAGTTTCCTGAAGTTTAAATGGAGGGAATAAAAACAATACCTTCATTTTAGGGCTGTTCTGATATTAAATTAAATATATGTAAATGCATATCCCTAGCACATAAGGTTAAGTAAATGTTGTAATAAATCCAAAGAATAAATGAATACTGACTGTTAATAGTACAGGACCAGAAACTGGAAGATCTAGTGTATAAGCTAAATAGTTTCTGCTTTACCTGTAAAGGTTTTCCAGAAAAAGTTTAAGTCAGGAAATAATATGATTAGACTTTCATTTTCAACAGGTCCCTGTAACTACAATATTGTGGAAGAGTGTAAGAATTAACAGGGAGGCCAATTAATGTATTATTACAATAGTTTTGGAGAAATATGATGGAAGCCTCATCTAAGGCAACAGTGGTGGAAAAGGAAAAGTGAAGACAGAAATGACAAAATAGTGAGGAAACAGAATCCTGGTGCACAGTTGTCTGTGGATGAGCTTGGAATGACTCCCAGAATTGAGGACTTTGGGATGAGTGAAGGCTGGCACTGTTCCCATCATAGGAAATACAGAAAAAATGGAGGTTTCCCAATCTAGATACTACTGACATTTTGGCATGAACAAACCCTGCACATAGAGAAAGAGCAGATTTACAGGGGAAGATAATGAGTTCAGTATTGAATATATAGGTTATGTCAACTTTCAGATACCTCTGGGGCATACAGGTGGTGCTATCTAATAAAGAATTAGATGTTAAGAGTATGATTCAGGAGAAAAGTCTGAATTTCCAATACAGATTTGGACACTTAATTTATATACTGTAACTAAAGCCATGGGAGGCAGTGAGTCCATCTATGGGGAGTATATGCAGTAATAAATTAAAGCACTGAATATATAAGCCTGAAAACATGCCAGTTCAGGGATAAGTAGAGGAAGATAAACTAGCAAATAGATAATTTCTTTTTTTCTTGTCTTATTGCACTTGCTAGGCCCTCCAATGGAGTGTTTCATAGCAGAGAGAGCAAGCATTAGTGTGTTGTTCATAAATATAATAAGAATGCTTCTAAAGTGTTCAACATTTAGAATGTTACTTCCTTGAAAGTATCGGTGGATATAATGACCAAGATTGTTAAAGAGCTTATTCCCAAAGGGATAAAAATTTGACCAAGGATAAAGGTAGAGGTATATATTTGAACAAAGTGGCATACAAAGGCAAAAACACCTCTTTCTTCAAAAACAGAGAAAAGGCAGTGGGAAAGGTTTGACTGTTTTCCAATAATTACTTCCCTTTCTTTTATTTAAATATATGAAGTGGGACACGTGGGCGGCTAGGTGGATTATGGCCTCTGCCTTCGGCTCAGGTCGTGATCGCAGGGTCCTGGGATCGAGCTCCCAATCGGGCTGTCTGCTCAGCAGGGAGCCTGCTTCCCCCCCTCTCTCTGCCTGCCTCTCTACCTGCTTGTGATCTCTGTCTGTCAAATAAATAAGTAAATAAATAAAAATCTTAAAAAAAATAGTTCTTTAAAAAAAATAAATATATGAAGTATTTAACTTATTTAGAATAATTCTCATAGCTATTATGCCAATAAAATAAAACCAATGTTTTGGAAAATAGTGAGGAGTTCATGCCTACTAGTCATACCTTTTTTTCTTTTTTTTCTGATAGGTAATCTGGATCCAATGTAGACATCTTAATGGATCCAATGTGCTCCCCCTCCAAAGTCTAGCAACCCAAAGTATGGCAACCCATGGTAGAGTTGAACAGGATGGCCCTATTTAGGGAAAATGACCTTTATATACGATTTTGCTCCATGATTAAGTTAAATTCTGCTGTTACTAAAGACTTTAGAAAACTTTGGAAATTCTCTTCACGTTGAGACATAAGAATCCTCTCAGAAATGGGGCCCCTGGGTGGCTCAGTAGGTTAAGCGTCTGCTTTCACCTCAGGTCATGAACTCAGGATCCTGGGATCAAGCCCTGCATGAGGCTCCCTGCTCACAGGAGGAACCTGCTTCTCCCTCTCACTCTCTCTGTGCTCTCTCTCTCTCTTAAATAAATAAATAAATAAATAAATAAATAAATATATTTTTAAAAATCCTCTCAGAAAAATAAAGATGCTGAAATTCAAAATCCAGAATGACACAGGTCAGGGTTTGACCAACCATAGCTTGCAGGCCCTATCTTTCTGTTTCTCTACAGCCCGTAGGCACTTGTACTGGCTAACACTAGGCATCCATCCTGTGTCCCACACTCCACCCCCACCTGCCTCCCCAGCCAGTAGCTGAGTCTTGCTGCTACCCAGAGCCAGCTCTGGATGCCCCTTCAATGTTAGGGACTTTGCTGGTAGAATGAGAGACTCTCAGCCTAAGAGTCACCTCACCACCAGGCCTCACTTCTTAAGCCAGCTGCTTCCCTACTAGCAAACAGGCACAAAGCCTAGCCACCACCTGGGACAGCCCATTCAAGGCAAATGGCAGAGATTTGTTTCCCTTGTATATAAATATCTTCAGTTTTGCCTTCTGACCCCACAGAGCCTAAAACATTTACTAGTTGGCACAGAAAAAGTTTGCCAATCCCTGGAAATTGAGTAAGGGGGAGGAGCCAAGAATAAAAATTTCTTCAAAAGAAATTTGTAACCATTTGTCTAGCTTATAGGGAAAAAAAAATGTATCTTTTTCTTCCCAGGTAAACTAAATTACTAAATGTAAACAATACAAATTTGTTAGTTAGGGCAATTCGGGTCTTCTCATCTGGAACACCTTGACATTTTAGGCCTGGGAAGTCCTATGCACTGAAAGATATAAAGAGCAGCTCTGACCCCTAACTTCTAGAGCAGGCAGCAACAAAAAACAACCAAAATGTTTCCGGACATTGCCAAATGTCCCCTGGGGTGGAGCCAATATCAACCCCCACCCAGGCTGACGACTATTAGAGTAAATAAAAGGGAGTCAAATTCCCTGGACACAGCTCTTCCTGGTCTATCAGTATTTTAACTTGGTAAAAATTACTTCATCACTTCTGGGGGATTATTTTAACAGTATTCTTCCCTCAGTAAGCATAAGGACTTTAATCACTGAGATATCTGTATCAGAATCTTCCCCCAGTGATGTGTACAGGGAGGGGAAGGGGAGTGGAGGACAGGCTGGGAGGCAAGGAGGGCAGCGTGTGAAGGCAGAGAGAGAGATGATGAGCACTCCAGCCAATGAGGGTGCTTCCCCCCGAATATGTTGGAAACACAGAAACCAGGAAAGGGGACTGAGCTAGGACCTGAGGCACTATTATCCTACCAGAGTCCAAAGGTTTGCCAAAGACAAAGAGGCCAGAAGCATGGATTAAAGCAGGGATGCAGAGTCCATAAGATGATGGCAAGCACATCACATAAATGGGGAAACATCCAAGACAGCTGCTTTGAAAGACTTCACTGCCTATGGCTATTATTTGTAGCTGCCATATGGCATCTCAACTGTCTCGCAAAGTTGAAAGGGCCAGAGAGGATACTGACATAACTGATCTGATCTTATTGGCACTTCTGCTCATGAAAGGGAAGAAAATTCTTTATTCCATTATCAATTCATAAGATGGACGACATGACGGTGCACCTGCGTTTAAAGGATGCCCATCTTTGTTTCTAAGGCTTCAAGTTTCCTGGCTCTCACAGACCAGAAGGCCCACAGCAAGCTAAGATAGAATACAGGTAGAAAGGGGCACTAACCCAAGAGGGACTGGAGGAAGAACCAGCTGAGAGGTCTAGAGCCTTTCTGTAGCTTTGCTTCCTTGTTGCTGCACCTGGGAATCTCCCCATTTAATGACTCCTCTACAGATGCACATTTGTCTTGGTATTCAGAGCAGACTCTCCCCACCCCAGGAGGCCTCCCCAGACAACCTCCTCCCGGCTCTCTAGCAGCTTCTGCCCCTGTAGCCACACCCTTAGCACTCAGGAAATAATGTATCAGATTACACAAGTACTTCTGAGAGTCCATTTTTCCCCCTCTCTGTATTTTTCAGTGCTTTTTGTTCTGTCCCTCTTATTTTTATTAAAGTGCCTTGCTCCTACATAATTCCCCACTGTGACCAGGAGAGTTGTCTGCAGCGCGGCAGGTACTCGGTAAACGCGGCCCGCCTGCATGACCACTCAGACAAGGACTCCCATCCCTGGCATATTAATGACAAGATTTCTTTTGAGATGACATAGTTGTTGTGTTATATCTATGCTGGAGAGTCTTTGAGTCTCTGTTGGTCTCTGCCTCATTATCTCTTTTTCTAAAGGCTTTATCAGTCATATACACACAAGAATTCTAGCCATGTCTTTTCCCCTAGGAACAAGAATATGGACAAGAATAGCAAAATGAGATTCAACTCAGAAAAGTACACAGAATTTTCCCTAAGACAGTCTAAGAATGGCTGGGGTAGGGGCTAGGGGGAGGGTGTGGAATAAGTGAATTGGAGATGAATAAATTTAAAAGAAAGAGAAGGAGATGAATAGCAGAACAATAGCACTCCTTTTAATGGTTTGACCTTGAACACCCTGGATCAATTTGTACTTGTCTTAATGAGAGACCATAGTCTTCTTGTCTCCTTGAGAACAATGGCTGTTGGCGTGTGCTGTAAGGATACTACCTCAATCTGTAGGTATAAGGAACAGCAATGGTCATTCTCACCATTTAACCCTTCAAGCTTCCCCCGAATAAGTCTTGGGAAACACTCCAGAGTAAGTGAATTGGTAGAGCAGGCTGGGAAACACTTCTTTCTAAAGAGGCATTCCACACACCAGCACTGCTTAACTTCGTTATGTACTGCACGTCCCCGCCTTGTTTTTCTTTGACCCTGAAAGCCTTCTATCATATCCCTCACTCGTTTCCAATCCATTGCCATCTTAAAAATCATAGCTTGGCATTGCAGGGAGAGTCCAGAGAAGGAACTCCAGTAACAGCCAGAGGCTGCTGTCCAAAATATCTCCCATCTATTCTGATAAACTTACTAGGGAGCAAAGGAGCACCAGATGGGCCAGTCTCTCTCCTCCATAGCAAAAAGCTTTCATTAGCAGACACGAGGAACAGAGAGAATGAAATGCACTTATGTGCTCCCCTGTGACTTTTGGAGGATTCCAGAAGGCAGCCCAAGGCCAGCAGCAGGACCATATCCAGGACTGATCGAAGCAGGTGGCTGCTGAGATCTGGATGGAGCTGGGCAGCCAAGAGGCTGTGTCAAGTCCAAAGAGAATCTTGAAAGAGTAAGTAGGAGAGAGGGACACTGGGTCACTGTCCTTTCTGGTGAAAACAATGAGTGCAACAAGCCAGCATGACCTCCCAAGCCAGGCAACTCACTGAGCTTCCTGTTGGTGCTTTTCATTCTGTTTGGAACCCTGTGAGTGACAGTTGCAGGATAAAAAAAGAAAAAGGTAAGTCATGACACCTGTTCTTTTCCTTCCTCCTGTAATATAAGCTTCAAATCCTTCAGAAAGGCCAGAAGTTATGCAATGATTCTCTGTACTGTCTGCTGTTAATGAGGCCTCCAGTGACATTTCCCCGCTAGACAGTGAACAGGTAACGATCTTGATTCTGAGAAAGGAGAAGTGGGTTGCACCTGAGAGCACCCCTAAATATTTCCAGCAGCCAACCCCTACCTGGGGGGATCCCTGGCTCTGGCAGGTATACTAATCATGGTAGGCTGGTTAGAATAAAAGGCCCTGGATCACTGGGGTGTTGGCCATGCCAGCCTACAGAGCTTTTCCCAGAAACTCATGTCAGGGACTTTGCAAGTGAGTGGCCTTGCCTGTGCAGGGTGTGTGTCCCAGCATTCTGACACTCACTCATGCCATCCATACATGGGCTCTGCCTGGCTCCATCTAGGATTCAGGGCATGCAAAACAAAACACTCTGGTTACCAAGACTGCTATGTTTGGCTCCCCAAAGCTGTCCCCAGACAAAAGCCTCAGGGAAGCATACACTCCAAAAATGTTCCAAGATGGCAGTGTTTGGGGGTGCTTCTGGGCACACTGATTTGTGTTGGCAGATAGCCTGACCCTTTCTTCCTTCTCACCATCCCATCTCCTTTACATAGCACCGCCAGAGGGTAATGCGTGCAGCTCTGCCCCAGCACAAACGGTACACATTTGTGTCACTCGTGATCTGCTCTCCTGTACACTCCACGTCCTGCTGTCCCTTTTTTTTTTCTTTAGCTCAGTACAGCATTACATTCTGAGCAAATGCCACTTCCCTGACTATGATTGATCCCCACTTATTTCATCCTGAATGCAAAGTATTTGATTTCAAGTGTGGTTCATTCTGCTCGGTGAACTCATTATGAAGTCACGCTGAACATCTCACAGATGTGAAGCACCTCGTCTCTGAGGTTCAGCGATCTAATTTGGAATCTCATTATAGACCTTAGACTGGTGGTGGGCAGGGGGGCAACTACCTGGCCGGTGTTCTCCTGCCCATCTCCTATCCCATAAAGAAACTGTCATTTCAATATCGGCACACCAGAATATTCCCCGTTTTGGAAAATAGCTTTATTTATCTCTCTACAAATGCCTCTTGGCACTGATGAGAGAGTAATACTTTGTAGGCTATTTTATTAAGCATCTCCGAAGGTCAGGTGCTGAAAGGGACAGCTCCCAGCTGCTGGCTTCCCATCTATTAAAGAGGCTGCTGGATGGATCCTATGTTACATTGTTACATTTTCTAAAGTTCGCAGCGTGGTTGTCATTTTGCTAAGAATCTATACACCAAGAATCTTTGCTTGGCACCGTAATGTAGTTTAACTCTGGGACGATCTGATTTCTGGTGTCTCTATGGTGGATAAAGGAAGAATGGGGTTGAAATAGAAAGTTAGCTCTATTTGCAGAGAGATGCATTGACTCTGAAAGATTGATGCATTCACTTTTTTCGCCTATTTGGTGCTTTCAAAACCAATGAGCATCCAAAGCCCAGTTCCGGCTACTAATGAAGTTTTTATTTCTCCACTTTCTATCTTAAAAAACTTTGGTAAGGGAGAATATTTGCTTTTCCAATTGCAATCGTTTCCATTCCCCGAAGAGCAGGCCTAGCCTTAAAGAGGAACTGGACCTTTTGTTTCTCTGCTGTAGAAAAGTAAAGAGATTCTTGAATCACAGGAGGGAAGGTGAATGGACAGTGTTTGCATGTATTAATAAATCAGGATAGGCTAAGGCAGCTATGTCTGGCAACCTGCACAGATGTTTGTCTTGCATTTTATATTCAGCAAAAACACGGGTTTTCCTAGCATCACACCCCAAATCCTGACTTCTGTTTGATCTAGGAAAGGGGTCTACGAACCACATCCCGCAAACTAAATCCCTCCACAGCCCGTCTTTGTAACTAAAGTTGCTTGGAGTAGTCACACAGAAGTCATTTCTGTCCATTGCTGCTTTTGAGCCACAAAGGAAGATGGGAGTTGTGACAGAGACCACGCAGTCCACAAAATCTAAAATTCATTCTCTGGTCCTTTACAGGAAAAGGTTTATGACCCCTAAACTAGGAAAAGGAACTTTACTGATTTTATTTAATTCATGCTTAAAAAAGCACATGCTGAAAATCATTTTTTAGCAGGAAAACTGGGATGAGGATTACAATGAGCCTAGAATAGGAATCAGACCCCACTGGCCTTTCAAAAGAGCTTTCTAATCTTAAACCTCTGCTATTTCTACCCCAAAAGTTCTTTGAATAGATTGGTTAATGAATAGCAATAATCTGATACAATTTATTCATAGTTTGAATGGCTTTTAACTTGGAAAAGCTGCCTCTCCACTGACTTTTGATTTCCACTTATGGAGTAGGAAAGCAATTATTTCATTTTATTTTTATTACATTTTGATCAGACACATTACTCAGAAAAGTGGAATCAGGAATAAGTGATAGTAAAATTTTATAGCAAATCCACCCCATAAAATGGTCTCATTGCCTATATCTCTCCCCTTCTGGTCCTCTGTTCTGATAGTTCACCTTCAGTTTTTAAGACCCTTTAGAACATGCTGGCAGCCTCAGTGGTGGCTGACCGTGAGGACTGGTATGCACCATACAGCACTATGTGGCTGGGAGGATGCCAACCATTTATGTCCACTGCCTCCCACATTCTACTCTAGAACATGAGTTACATGCACCCATTTGAGTATGGTGACAGTAAAGCAATGAGACTAGATGGGTGGATAAAGAAATACAGATGATTAGATGGTGAGTTAAATAGGGAGATAGATAGATGACGGATAGATAGATAGTTAGGTAGATGTATAGATGAGAGATACAAGACCCAGATTCAAGTTTTGCCTCTATACTTTACTCAGCCAAGTCAGCTAGTCTCCTAAAAATAGTAATGTATTATGAGAATGTCATAAAATATTTTAAAGAGGAAATGTGATAACATATCTGAAAGTACTTTTAAATGAAAAGTTTATAATTATAAACTTATTGTGACAGGTCTAAAAATTACTTTTTACATAAAATTCATAGCATTTTCCCCAGCTCAAGAAAGAGAATCCTCTGTGGAGAAAGGGGAAACCCTCTTACACTGTTGGTGGGAATTTGGGCTGGTGCAGCCACTCTGGAAAACAGTATGAAGGTTCCTCAAAAAGTTAAAAATAGAGCTATCCTACGACCCAGCAATTGCACTACTAGGTATTTACCCCAAAGATACAAATGTAGTGATCCAAAGGGGCACCTACACCCCAGTGTTTATAGCAGCAATGCCCACAATAGCCAAACTATGGAAAGAGCCTAGATGTCCATCAACAGATGAATGGATTAAGAAGATGTGGTATACCATTATACAATGGAATATTACTCAGCTATCAGAAAGAATTAAATCTTGCCTTTTGCCACAGTGTGAATGGAACTGGAGTGTATTATGCTAAGAAAAACAAGTCAGCCAGAGAAAGACAAATACCATACGATTTCACTCATATGTAGAACTTAAGAAACAAAAGAGATGAATACAGGGGAAAGGAAGGAAAAGTAAAATAAGATAAAAAGAGAGAGGGAGGCATACCCTAAGACTCCTAACTCTAGGGAATAAACTGAGGTCTGCTGGAGGGAAGGTGGGTGGGGGGAAGGGTTAAATGTGTGATGGGCATTAGGGAGGGCACTTGTGATGAGCACTGGGTGTTATATGTAACTGATGAATCACTCAATTCCATCCCTGAAACTATTAATACACTATATGTTAACTAAATTGAATTTAAATTTTTAAAAAATGAGGAGGAAAAAAAAAAGGAAAAGGAAAAGAAAGCGAAGCCTCCTAGCATTGTCCAGGCCAACCCTGTCCCTCCTCCCTGCTTGCAAACAGGATGCAGCCCCCGTAGCTGGACCTAGGACAGGTCAGTGTGCGTTGTAAAGGGATGGTAGGGGAGCCAGAGAAAGTTGGGTAGGATGCAGGATTTGGGAGTTGAAATAAGTCTGGGAGCTCTAGAGCAGCTTTTAGTGTGTGGTAAAAACAGAAAGGAATGAAATTAAGGTTTTAATAAATGCGGCTCAGGACCGTGCATTTGACTATCCATTCTAGTCTGAAAAATGTTAACAAATATTTGCTATTTCAAAATTCCAGGGGTTTCTGAAATTTGTATCTTGTAACTGGAAAAGGCCAATGGTTCACCCAGGCTTTTCTTTTTTTTAAGATTTATTTATTTTAGAGAAAGAAAGCAAGCATGAGCAGGGAAAGGGGCAGAAGGAGAAAAATCTTCAAGAGGATTCCCCACTAAGCACAGAGTCCGATGTGGGGCTTGATCCCAGGACCCCTGAGATCATGACCTGAGCCAAAATCAAAAGTCAAATGCTTAACCAACTGAGCCACCTAGGTGCCTCAGTTCATCTAGGCTTTTAAGGATATATTATACATTATCATTCTGAGTCCCTGCTTTGTTATAGAGAATCATTCTTTGGTAGGCCTGCATTTAGGCAAGTGGTGGCTCTCGGGGCTTTTAAGTCATATCCTGAAGATTGTCTCATTTAAACAGCCCTCCTCCTAACATCAGTTAGAAGTGTCAACCATTTGTATTTATCAGACAATGGCTGAGCACCATTTCCAGTGAGCCACAGTTAGAATATTAGTTCAGAGATTTTTAAATTCTCAGGGTGTGGGTTGTGGGGGTGTGATGAAAGCACAGTTTGAAACAAAAAAAAATTATTTTCAACCTATTCTTTCAAAACAAACTAAAGAGTATTCAATACACATGTCCTTGTCTATTGGTGATACAGAGGAGGCAGGGCAAAGAATGAAAGCTGAAAAAAAAATAATAACAATGGAAATTTTTTTTTAAAGATTAAGACACCTGCTTGTCAATAACTAGAAAAGTCTTCAGGACTGAGTCAACATGATGATAAACTGGCCCTGAAGTATTTGAAACAAAAGCTACAGTTTAATGATGGAAGACAAGTCATTGTTGAGCACCTACTATGTGCCAAAAATGTGTTTTACATACATTTTCCCATTTAATCCACTGATAACCCTCTAAAGTAAACATATATGACCATTATTGTATAGAAAAGAAGCTGAGGGTGAGCAAGCAAACAGTAGGCATAGGATCTACACACCAGTGCCTAGGTTTTGCCAAGCCATGTTCCACTCCAGGGGAATGGCAATGCCGAGCTAGCAGACCTCAAGGTGAGAGCAGGAATCATTCACTTTCAAGATGGCTGGCAGCTCTACTGCACCAATTTATAGAAGAGGCTCTGAGAATTGAAGTGACTCTTTCAGAGCTACATAATTAGTGAATGGATATCCTAGAATTGCCATCCTTTCCTGCTTTTTTCTACTGGCATTTCTAGTCACCTTGCCATTATACCTTGCTTTCTATATCCAAAAAAAAAAAAAAAAAGTAGCCAAATTAGGATATTTCAATAGAAATCTTTATGTGGATTGTAGAAGAGAACCAGCTATTTTAGTTGCCCAGGGCTGTCATGAAAAAAAATCATACAAACTCAGTGGCTTAAAGCAACAGAAATTCATTCTGTCGCAGTTCTGGAGCACAGAAGGAAAAAAATCAAGATGTTGACATGGTTGTTACCTTCTGGAAGCTCTGGGAGAGAATCCATTCTCTTTTCTCTCCTGCATTCTGGTGATGATCGGCAATTCTTGGTTTTCCTTGACTTATAGTAACTCGGATCTTTGTCTCCATCTGTCCCTGAACTCTCTGTCTCTGTGTATTCTTTTTCTCCACGGACACCTGTCATTGGATTTAGGGCCCAATTTAAGTCCAGGGTGATTTCTTCTGGAAATCCTTAAATGAATTACAACCACAAAGACTCTATTTCCAAATAAGGTCACATTCATAAGTAATGGGGGTCAGAACTTGTCATATCTTTTTGGGGGGGATACAATTCAACTCACTATCCCAGCAAAAGCACTGTGAGCCCAAAAGTGATATGTAAGCCCATGAGAGCAACAGGCCCTATAAACCGTGCTCCAATACTAAGCAAGAGGGGAGCTGTCATCTCATCTCTCAGAATCATGGATGTGTGTGCTGTTAGCTGGGCTTTCCAAGGATTCAACAGGGACTGTGGTCTGAGCCCCTGTGGCTTCACTTCTGTGACCCTGGGTAAGAGGCTAAATGTCCTTAAGCCTTAGTTTTCTTGTTTATAAAATGGGAGAGCAATAGTAACATCTACATCCAATTTTTACTATTTTATATAAAGTTATTTTTATCTTATACAGTAGTAATTTTATTATTAGCAAGTTCAAAGTCCCAGTATATAATTCCATTTTTTTTTTGCATAGCTTTTCCTTCTTCCATTCTTTCAGCATCAGTATTATTCCCACAGTATCTTTTGAAAACTTTTATTTTATGTTAGACCCTTGGCACAATCTAACACAGCTTTCTTTATTTTATATTTATATTGAAATGACTATATGCAGGTGTATACAGGCAGGAAAGCAGAGGTGACATGAACAACAGTTAATTATGAAATCAAGTATTTCCAAAGTGAAGCTACATCTAAATATTTTACTACATTAATAGCTCACAATATGGCTTATCCTAATATCAGATTAAAAAAAAAAAAGAAAAGTTAAATGTCTGTGGCAAATATCATGTAAACTTATCCTTCTGAAAACAGTTCCATGATCATTTAAAAGGAAATGAATAATATAATTCAAAAATATAAATAGATGATCATATTGGACTGCAATGAGAGCAGATGTTTTAAGTTATGTAAAATCTTACCCCATCTGGTAAACAGTAAAAATGTCTCAACAACAACCCACAGATGAAATGTTGCCAATAAAGTGAGGATAGTGGGGACTGGGTAGAAGTCAACTTTACTGGATTACTTCATTTAAAAAAAAAAAAAACTTAAAGGCTATTAATATATATATAATAGTTTCACCTCTTACAACTATTATCATTCCAAGTTGCTAAATGAAACCGTATACTTTCTCCCAGTAGACCTGGCACCTAGAAACCCATACCGGAGCACTTATATGTTTAAGTTCATTGAAACATGTACTCCACCTCCAATCTAGGGAGGAGGAGCACCAATAAGAATAAAATTAGAGATGGACCAGCCTCCCGCTGTTGCAGACCCCATTCTGTTCATGAAGAGTAGGCAGATCTATCAGGAACATTTGGTTTATGTCAGTTTGCCTTATAGCTGGGTTTCATTGTGTGAAACTATTTCCAGTGTTTTCACAAATAGGTGGCTACCAATCAAACCTTGCTGCATGATTCCAAGTTGAATTATCACCAGGAAAGTTTTATACGAACGTTAGAACTGAATCTCTCAAAACATAAAGTCTGTTCTTCAGCCTCTGTACCTCTTGGGTCTAAAAGTTGCCATTCCCATCACATTTCTTGTCCTGTCTTTGCAGCTGCTCTACAGAAACCCCAGACCACTTCACTGACTCATTCTACCAGGAGGGAAAGCCAGCAAAGATTCACCTACACAAAGAAGTCTGTTAAAAGTTAAATTAATCACTCTCCCAAATGTTCGGATTCTTGACTACAATAATAAGAGCATTTCTCACCTTTATGAAGGGCAATCCGAGATGCAGAGAGAAAGTGAAGGGAAGAAATTTTAAGTATAAGGACAAGTTACTGTGCTGATTTTTAAATATCTGCTCTCAGAATTTAATTAAAGGGGTACCATAATCACCCCATTTCCCAATGTCCTATTTATATTAGAAGTGTGTTTAGCAAACCCTTTTTCATAGATCAGTAGAAATGAGACCATTAAAACTACCTGGCCCAGGCAAGGAACATGAAAAATACAAATTAGTGTTCTTTTTAATGATCTTCTCGTCTTACACATGGAGTTCTTACAAATGCTTCTGGTGGTAAAAAAAAAAAAAAAAAAAACACCAATATTAATATAGGCAAAATAAGCCCTGGTCTTAAGAAAGATGGTTGAATTCAACAACTATGTATATTAGCTTTGAAAAATATAAATTAAAAAAATCACATTCCTGCTTAAAACCCTCCAATGGCTTCCCACTGCATTACAATAGAACCCAAAAACCTCCAGTGAGGTAGCTCCTGCCCAGCTCCTACCTCTTTCCCCCTCACCACAAAATGTCTTCAGACCATTCCTAGAATATGCCAAGCTTTTCCTGCCTCAGGATTTGGTCAATCCTACTCTCTGGAATGTTCTGCTTGGCCCGACTACTGCCACTTCCCAGAACAGCAATTTTTCAGCCTTCAGGTCACCACTACAAGGGAACCTATTCTTATTCTCAACTAATGAAATATCTCCCTTCCTCAGAGACTTTTTTATCCCATTATCTGGTTTGCTTTATAACTTGAATCACAATTTGTAATTATTTTGTTTGTCTGTGTTTCCTGTTTATTGTCATTCTCCCAACAACTGCCACGAGAACAGGGACCATGCATGTTTTGTTCTATGTCTCCCTGGCACCTAGAACAATGCAATTAGAATGGGTTTAATCAATATCCCTTGGATGTACAAGCTTCGGAAAGAGATGCAGTGATGACATGGGTATGATTCATTGTTCTCAAAGAACTCACAGACTGAAGGGAAGAGAAGACAGAAACACAACTAGAATAAGAGAGGAAGGGGAAAATGCTAAAACAGGGCATGGAAGCAAAATGCAAAACCAGGGGATGGAGACAGAAAATAGGCAGTAATGATTGGAATAGAGTTGTGAAGATTTAATGAAAAAAGGTGAAATCTGAAAGTGTCATAAGAACCTCAGGAACAAAGGCACAGGAGGGGACAAGTACAAGAGGCTGAGCAGAACAATGGAGAGTTTGGGATGACACAGCAGTGGGTGGATGAAAGGAAGTGATATGGGAACAGAGCAGGAAAGGTGGCTTGGGGACAGAGAGCAGACAGCATCAATGCTCTGCCAAGGTATTCAGACCAAGCTTCAGGGACACTCAGAGAATGGTCCCTTCAGCAGAGAGAATGCCATGTGGTCCCCACAGAAGTGCTTGCCCTAACAGGGCTGGTGAATGCCCTAAGGGGGCCAGAGCCAAGGGGAGCCAACAGAGGACCTGGCTGGCAAGGTTTGCTTTGATGCCTCAATGAAAGCTTTTTCACACCTCCTACTCTCTGCTTGCTTCAGCATCTCCAGCTCTTGATTGAATAAGCCCTCCAGAGATAATGGTTCTATCAGCTGTGCGTCAAAAAATGAAACCTTACATTTTCCCCTCTTTAAGCACATTTCATTACAAGTAGTTCCCTCCCCCACCCCCAATTCTCAAAGGCTCTGGCGAGTGATAAAGGAAGAGAAGTAAGGACTTAGGTATTTGAGGTTTATGTTTCTAAGTGATGTTTTTAAACTCATGTCTAGTTTTATCAAGAGAGGAAATCAGGTAATTTTTCACAGGGTGAAGATAATGGCTTATGCCTTTGGCAGTCCGAGTATCTGGTGCCCCTCTCTCTTTCTCTGCCTTTAATGCCGACTACAGCAGCTCTAAACCTCAGCCAGACGAAGGCTGATACAGTCAGTGGGCTGTTTTACCAAGATAAGAATAAAGGTGAAAATAAGTCTTTATGCTCTAGCCACATATGTTTTGCTCTATGATAGCAGGAAGCCCATCCATTATTAGCTTTTTAGAAAGCTGTTTTCTAGTTGACGTAACAGAAAGAGATTTTAAGTCATCAGAAATAACACCAAAAATCCCCGTAAGACCAGTCTTCCTTCTCGGTTCCTTCTGAAAATCTGCTAGTAGTTTTACTCTTTAATGCTACCTAATTCAATATTATTTTAATGTGGACAGTTTCGATTTGCTGCATCTAGGTCTACCTATGATGATAACACTTCTGCAATAATATTTCTAAACATCACTGGTGAAGTTCAGCACTGCTTTGTTACAAAGACTCATAGCTTGATCAAGCTGCAAAGGGAGGGCTGGCCTTCATGTAATCATCTGATCTTTGTTACTCTGAACCTACCTTGCCTTTAATCACACACACAGCAAGTAAAATACATAATAACTTCTGTGTTATTTATCCAGGCTTATGTAGCCATGCATCCAAAGCATGGGAGTATTAAAATATGCTGACACAATCCTGGGATAGGGGTAGGGGGGAAGGGGTAGACCAACCCCCTCAAGGGGGCAGTTCTCATGACCCACAGGTTCAAGGACTCGCTGCTCTTCCCACTCCTAGTCTCTGAACTTCAGGCTAAGGGAGTATCCATCACATGGGTGAAGATCCCCCTTCTTCTGTGGTCTTCCACCCTAAATAATGACCTTCCTTCTATCTTCCCTGTGTATTTATAGTTACTATGTAGCATATCATAGACATTCAAAAAATATTTAAAAATTAATAATAGGGAAGAAAGAAATATTTGAAATTTGTGAATTCAGAACAGTATGGTTTGGAGAGTGCCTGAGTGTCTCAGTTGGTTAAGCATCTGACTTCTTTTCAGCTCAGGTCATGATCTCAGAGCTGTGAGATCAAGCCCCAAGTCAGTCTCAGTGTTCAGTGAAAAATGTGCTTGAGATTCTTTCTCCCTCTCCCTCTGCCTCTCCCTCCACTCATGTGCACCATCCAAAACAAATAAATCTTAAAAAAAAAAAAAAAAAAAAAGAACGGTATGGTTTTGTCAAGATTCCCAAGTTACATCAATACGCCAGGTATATTGGCAAATTCAGAGAAAAATACTCATGCTTTGCAAAATACAAGTCTGAGCATACCTCGCCCTACTTAAAGACTTTCAATGGCTTTGCACTGCATTTAGGTTAAATCCAAGCATCTTCCCGTGGCTAAAAATTTTCTGCCTGCTTGGACCCCCTGTCCATCATGCATAGTTCTTTCTTTCTCCTCCTACACATTCTGCACAGGCTGGTACATTTCAGTTCTCAGAATACATCTGTTATCTTGCTTGGAGGACTCTCACCTGCCCCATTCCAATATTTTAAAGACTAAGTCCTTTTGTTTTAGATCTCAACACAAAGTCACTGCTTCACGGAGACCTTTTCATATTAACTAAATCACGCGAAACATTGTTGGGGTTTTTTTTGTTGTTGTTATTTGCCAACTTTTTAACCTCAGCTATTTTTTGTTTCCTCTACGGGTCTTAAACACAACTTTCCAATATTTTATTTGTGTATGTCTTTATTACATGTACATGTTTGGACGTTTTTGTCTCTGCATTAGGAAGTCTATCCCACGAAGTCAGGGCCCCTTTCTGTCTTGTTCACTGCCATATCCCTAGCATCTAGCACAGTGCCTGGAAAATGGCAGAAGTTCAATAAATACTTCCTGATTTTAAAATTGAAGAGTTAGGTGCCAGGCAACTGAAACTCTACTATTTCCTCTGAAAAGTATATCTCTGGGGTGCACTTTAAAGCATAGCTGTCTTCAAGCATCTCTGGCCCCTGTTTTTCAAGCTATCCTTGGAGTAATGAGTCATTACATCTCCGGTAGGAAGATCAAGTGACCAGCTACTTAGACAGTTGAGCCATTTAAATATGATCCATTTGTAAGTACAATTTCAGGTCATTTTGGTGAGTATAAAATTCCTCATCTTTAAAGGGAGCCATCCCTTTTGGAAATCTGGCTCATTAGCAACATGGAGGAGTAATGGAGTGTGATCAGAACATCAGTGCTTCCCTCCGGGGTGGCAGTGCCTTTGGGGCCACTGTCTAATAACTAATCTCAACTTGCTAGCAAAGGAGCCTCTTCTCTTAGTCCTGAGAAACCTGCCTGAGGTCAACAGCCATATGCCTTGCTCCTAGCCTGTCTCATTTCACAGAATTACAGACCTTTCTTTGGGATTCTGAAGGGCACTTTCGCCTCTTTAAATAATAAAGAGCGATCGGAGTATCAATCATGTGCAATGTCCAGGGCTGGACACGTGTGCTCAGCTGTATATTATTAACAGCTCAGCCCCGCCACCTTATGCATTCACATCTCAGTTTTGTGTAAGTGGGTAAATTTGGTGAGGGTTCATTTTCACTTCTTGACAGTTGCTCTGCTTGTTTAAATTCTCAGACGCGCACAGCATAGGCCGTATGGAGATGAAATGCATGGAGTCCCTGGGAAATTTAAGTAGAAAGGCAATGGCTATGTGTGCCAGGTTTATCAGAAGTCACAGCTCCTCTCCCTCACTCTGTACGTCTTGCTTTGAGGAATGCGCAAAAGGTCGGCAGGAATACAGCTGGATCATGTGGGCCCTCATGATAAAAGGGCACGCGTTAGGTCTTGGACAACTCACAACTATTTTGGCACTTTCTGAGTTGTGCGCACAGTGGGTCATGTTTGTTGATGATGTAATCACCACACAAAGGGACCTCAGTTGTCCAACTGAAACTTTATGGAGTTGACAGGTTTTTGAATATACTCAGCACTCTCTGAAAAGTTTGATATTGCTAAAAACTGAAAGTGTCAGGATAATTACAGCCCTGAAAGGGCACCCACATGGCTTTGTAACATGACTAGCAGTATGGATGGTAAAAATTTCCAAGGAACTACAAAGACTGAATGCTCTAGTTACAGGAAAAAAACATGTATATAAAAAGCAAAAGACAATATGGAGTTAAGAGCTCAAAAGTAAGGACAAGTATCTCCCTTCCATTCTTTAAACTGTGCGGTGCTATCCTATTGCATCTAGAAAACTTTAAAACTAGTTACCAGTTGCCATTGCTACTTGCCATTCAAAACTAAATGACTCCACATGATTTACCCATGATCACTTTTTTTTAAAGATTTTATTAATTTTTTGAGAGATATGGAAAGAGTACAAGTGGGAGAAGGGGCAGAGGTAGAGCGAGAGAGAAGCAGACTCCCTGCTGAGTGCAGAGCCTGATGCAAGGATTGATTCCAGGACCCTGGGATCATGGCCTGAGTCGAAGGCAGGCACTTAATCAACTGAGCCACCCAGACGCCCAACCAACTGAACCACCCAGGCGCCCACCGATGATCACTTCTAACCCCTCTTGTCCTCTTGCTCATTCCTCATCTCCTCCCAGGCCCATCTTATTTCTGTCTCGGGGTCTCTGAGTTGGCTTTCCGACTTGATGCTTGCTACCTAGATGAATAGAAAACATTTTAGCTCCAAGGATCCCCCTCTCTCCCCCCGACCCCCACCCGTTTCATTTCCTTCAGGGCTTCTCACTATGATCTCTTATTTACCAAAATTACCTTATTTACTCGTTTACTTTTTTTTTTGTCTTTCCACTCCAGGAAGTAAGCTTCATGAGTGCAGGAACTGGTATATCTTATTTTCTGCTGTGTATAGAGGCCCTATGTCTGCCACACAGTATGCTTAATAGAGAGATACTGGATGAATAAGTTAATGATGAATAAAACATTAGTAATAGTGACAAACACTTTAAGGCTTTATATTAATAAACCACAGAATCACATAGCACTGCAAGGAAAGTGTAAAATGGGTGGAATAGATACAAGGATCAGAGAAGTTCAGGAGAAAAGGAATCCTTATGGAATAAAAACAACAGAAGGGGTGACCTAGGCAGCTGGGCCATTAGAAAAGGGTGAATTGGGGGATAGGAGGCTTGGAGGAAGGAATCTGTTATAACAAATGTAAAGGAAGAAGCAATATATATAATATATTAGGGGGCATATAAATCTATCACAAGATACAGGAGAGCTTCAAGTAGGAGAACAATAGGAAATGAGAACAGAGCCTCTGTGTGGAAGGCTTTGAATGCCAGGTTAAAAAAAAAAAGGCAGTACAGAATTATAAGCAGTGATGATAAAATTACAGAAGCACAAGACAAGTAGAATAATAACAGCATAGGGTTAAAAGCCTTGATAAATTATAAAAGAGCAAGAAAATGGTCATCACAATGATCAGAAAGTATTACCTCTAGGTAACAAGGTGTTACCAAAAAACAACATGGTCAAAGAAGGCTGCCAGAGAAGCTTCTAGAATACTAGCAATGTTCTGTTTGTTGATGGGGCCAGTGCTGGTACAAATACCTGCTTAGCAGATATTCTTTTAATTGTATATATACGTGCATATGTTATCTTTTTAAAAACATTTTACTTATTTATTTGACAGAGAGAGAGAGAGCACAAGCAGGGCGAGTGCCAGGCAGAGAGACAAGCAGACTCCTCACTGAGCAGGGAACCTGACTTGGGACTCCATTCCAGGACCCTGGGATCATGACTTGAGCAGGAAGGCAGATGTTTACCTGACTGAGCCACTCAGGCACCCCAAACACACATTTTTTTTAAAAAAAAGGAGTAAAACATGGAGTTTAAAGGGTAGAAGACACTGTGTTCGGATGGCTGGGCTTCCATCCCAGCTTTGCCACTGACCCCTTGTGTATTCTACAACATGTTCCGTCCTTCCTCTGAGCCTCATTTCTCTCCTTGGTAAGAACAGGGATAATTTACTATCAACTTCAATGGCTGTCATGAGAACGAAATGAGAGAATACAGGTATACTATTTAAAAGGCTGCCTGGAAGATAGCAAACACCCATCGTTGGTATCTGTTCACATTAATTCTGTTGGTCTTTGTATGTCAAATTGCATTCAGTTGGGTTGTGTCTTCCCTGTGTTGTGTGTTGATAAACAAAAGCAGTTGCCATATTATTGGTTGGCAAGACTTCATCCTGGTGACCACAACACGAGGACTCCCCCTTTACCCAAACGAGTTCCAGTGACGCAGTGTTCGAAGATTCATGAACATGCATAGATCTTGAAGATGCAGGGTCTTCCCAAGATGGATTACCACTGAACTACTGATATTGACCTCAACCTAAATTTGAGAAATTATAGAATTGATATGCCAGTTTTATTATTATTAAGAATCTGTTTTCACATTCACGCCATCTAAAATCATCTCGTGGTGCACACACGCAGTAACATCGGTATTTTCTGTTAGAAGAATTTCCTAAAAGTTTAATATGCATGTAGTTACTTACTATGTGCCAAGTCTTGCTTTGGGCATTTTACAAATATTAATTCGTTTAATTCATTTATTATGAATTCATTAATTCACTTAATCCACTGTTGAAGCAATTGCCAGTTTCAATACAGGGGAGTGATATGGGTTGAGTTCAATAAAACCATGACCACATAGAAGAATTACCTGGTATATTATTTTCTTAGGCCTGCTGTAACCAAGAGCCACACACCATGACTTCACGTGAATTTACTGTCTCATAGTTCTGAAGCCTAGACACCTGTAATCAAGGTATCAGCAGGACTGTTTCCTTCTGTGAGGTCTGTGAGGAAAATCTGTGCTACAGCTTCCCCAGTTCTGGTGGTTGCTGGCACTCTCTGGCCTTCCTTGACTTGTAGAAGCATCACCCCAGTCTCTGTTTTTATTGTCACATGGTGTTCTCCCTGTTTGCAGGGCAAATCTCCCCCTTTTTATAAGGACACCAGGAAACTGGATTGGGGCATATCCCACTCCCATATGGCGTCATCTAAATTCAACTATTACATCAACTATATCACATCTGCAAGAACCCTGTTTCCCAATATGGTCATATTCTGAGCTTCTGGAGATTAGGACATCATTATATGAATTAAGGAGGACACAAGTCAACCCACAATACTTGAAAAGATCTTAAAAGTAAGGATGTTCTATGTTCATTTAGAATCTCTAGTAATGATGCCTGCTTTGCCATAAATTTCCTGAATAATTATGGCCCAGCTATCCTGTGACTGGTCCATGGATTTGTACCTGGATATAACCACTCTAAGCCAAGGAGATGATATGAAGAGTTTCTTCTGTCAGAGATTTTATGAGCAGCTGGAATGCTCTGACTGCAATCATTCAGGTGTGAGGAGCTAAGATTCCAACTTTAGTGAAAATCTTAGCAATGTAAAGGGAGTTGTACAACTTTGGAGAATGAGGACATGGACCAGACAGTGAGTATTTCAGTAAATGGAAAAATAAAGAGGGAAATCCAATATGGCTTTAGGATTCAAGCCTGTAGTCAAGACTGATGACAAAGTTGAATGATTCCAGAGTAAGAAAGTGATTTTCCCCTTACAACAATGAAAAGCAACATGTATGGAGTGCTCACTCAGGCAAGGCACCACACCAGGTACCAGAAACAGAAAGGTGGGTGAGACTCCATGCCTCATCGCAAGAAGCTCATGGTCTGTTGGGCAGAAAACAGATAAATAACAATAATATAATTTGATGAGAGCAATAATTAAGATGACCACAATCTATGGGAAGAATCCAGGGGAACATGATGGGCTCCTCTGGCACCATTCAGAAATGATTTCAGGATTAGGGACTCAGGAAGCTTGTGCTCAGGAAAACAAAACAAAACAAAACATCTCTAGACATCTTGTCCTATAAAATAAAAGTACATCAGAATTTGACTGGGAAGAGAAACTCTCTTCGCTGATGATATACTACTTTATGTGGAAAACTCAAAAGACTCCACCCCCAAACTACTAGAACTCATACAGCAATTCATCAACATGGCAGGATAAAAAAATCAATGCACAGAAATCAGTTGCTTTCCTATACACTAACAATGTAACTGTAGAAAGAGAAATTAAGGAACGGTTCCATTTATAATGGCAACAAAAACCATACGGTACTTAGGAATAAATCTAACCAAAGAGGTAAAGCTCTATACTCTAGGGGCACCTGGGTGGCTCAGTGGGTTAAGCCTCTGCCTTCAGCTCAGGTCATGATCTCAGGGTCCTGGGATCGAGCCCCGCATTGGGCTCTCTGCTCAGCAGGGAGCCTGCTTCCTCACCCTCTCTCTCTACCTGCCTCTCTGCCTACTTGTAATCTCTGTCTGTCAAATAAATAAATAAAAATCTAAAAAAAATTATTATAAAGCTCTATACTCTAGAAGAAACTGAGGAACAGGAAGACACAAAAAGATGGAAAAACCTCCCATGTTCATGGATCAGAATAATAAAGATTGTTAAAATGTCTATCATGCACAGAGCAATCTAAACTTTCAATGCCATCCCTATTAAAATACCATTGGCATTTTTCAAGGAGCTGGAACAAATAATCCTAAAATTTGTATAGAACCAAAAAAGACCCCGAATCACCAAGGGAATGATGAAAAAAGTAAATAAAGCTGAAAAATAAATAAAGCTGAAGGCATCACATTGCCTGACTTCAAGCTATATTACAAAGCTGTGATCACCAAGACAGCATGGTATTAGCACAAGAATCGACAAATAAACGAATGGAAGAGAATAGAGACTCCAGAAATGGACCCTCAGCTCCATGGTCAACTAATCTATGACAGATCAGGAAAAAATATAATGGAAAAATCTCTTCAAAAAGTGGTGCTGGAAAGATTGGACAGCTACATACAGAGAATGAAACTGGACCGAAAAGATAAACTCAAAATGGATGAAAGACCTCAATGTGAGACCGGAATCCATCAAAATCCTAGAGGAGAACACAGGCAGCAACCTCTTCAACACTGGTCATAGCAACTTCTTCCAAGACACATCTCCAAAGGCAAGGCAAATAAAAGCAAAAATGAACTTTTGGGACTTCATCAAAATCAAAAGCTTCTGCACAGCAAAGGAAACAGTCAACAAAACTAAGAAGAGGCAATCCACAGAATGGAAGAAGATATTTGCAAATGACATTACAGATAAAGGCCTGATACCCAAGATCTATAAAGAACTTCTCAAACTCAACACACAAAAAAACAAATAACCCAGCCAAAAAATGAGCAGAAGACATGAACAAACAATTCTCCAAAGAAGACATACAAATGGCTAACAGACAGATGAAAAAATGCTCAACATCACTAGCCATCAGGGAAATACAAATCAAAACCACAATGAGATACCACCTTACACAAATTATAATGGCAAAAATTAACAAAAAAGCAAACAACAAATGTTGGTGAGGATGTGGAGAAAGGGGAACCCTCCTACACTGTTGGTGGGAATGCAAGCTGGTACAACCACTCTGGAAAACAGTATGGAGTTACTTCAAGATGCTAAAAATAGAGCTACCCTACAACCTAGCAATTGCACTACTAAGTACTTACCCTAAAGATACAGATGTAGGGAAAAGAAGGGGCAATGTACTCCAATGTTCATAGTAACAATGTCCACAATAGCCAAACTGTGGAAGGAGCCGAGATGCCCTTCAACAGATGAACAGACAAAGATGTGGTCCTTATATACAATGGAGTTATTACTCAGCCATCAGAAAGGATGAATAGTCACCATTTGCATGGACATGGATGGAACTGGAGGAGATCATGCTAAGTGAGGTAAGTCCAGCAGAGAAAGACAATTATCACCTGGTTTCACTCATATGTGGAACACGGGCAATGGCACGGTGGATAACAGGGGAAGGGAGGGAAATCTGAGGGGGAGAAATCAGAGAGAAGGAGATGAACCATGAGAGACTATGGACCCTGGGAAACAAACTGAGGGTTTTGGCAGGGGAGGGGGTAACAAGGTGATGGGTATTAAAGAGGGCACATGTTGTGATGAGGACTGGGTGTTACAAGCAACTAATGAATCATTGAACACTACACTTAAAACTCATGATGTACTACACGGTGACTAACTGAACAGAATAAAACAAAAAAGTGCATCAGAGGTGGGACCAACAACAGTCCTGGTACAAACAGGACCCTGATCCAGGACTACGGTTCTTATTCCTGCTTATTATACAGATGTGTGCACAAGGCGAGGAAAATATGCAGGGTCAGGGGATTATGTGTATTCTGAGGATTCATTCCTTTTATAAATTAAGTGTTTCTGTTTTTCACAGTCTCTGTTTTCTCTGATATCTGTCCACTAAGCTATCCAATTATTGGGGAGCAACTTCTTAACTTTGGGTAAAGAAACAAACACCATCAAGCTCAAAGAAATCAAAGAACCTCAGGATGATCTGGTCCGAGTCATCACCACGTCCAGTCCTCCGGGACAGTATTTTTGACATAGAAACAGGTCATGTTAATCAGAAGTGAGGACCCATTACTGCTCAACGGAGCCTTTGCCAGGATTATCTCTGCATCATTTCAGGGGTGGCTACAACTTGTCAAGAGAACACCTTACATGTTTATTTCCCATAGGTTAGCAATTTATTTGGAAGAGATATCAATCAGAGCAAGGCACGGTGGCAGCAGCGAGTGAGAGGAGGTGTTCTTACATTTTTTCCCTTGCCCCTTGCCTCCTCATGTGTAAAAGTTGATTCTGGTCTGTGCAGGTTGGTCTCTGCCAGAGTGCAGGAAGATGACTAATCCTTGCTGTGCCATACATTCTTTCTACTTAGGCTTACATCTTCCTTCCTTCCAAAAAATAATTTACAGCAATTATTTATGAATCTCTGGCCATTTTAGTCTCCTACTGCTCCTGTTTAACAAATGATCACAAATTTAGTCATTTACAACAATGCAAACTTACTATTGCACAGTTCTGTTGTAAGAAACAGAACACAGGTCACCCTGGGCTAAATCAAGGTTACTATCAAACAGGGCTGCTTTGTTCCATTCTGGAGATTCCCAGCGATAATCTGTGTCCTTGCTTTTTCTAGCTTCTGGAGGCTGCCTGCCTGCCTTGGTTCGTGGCCCCTTCCTTCATCTTCAGAGCATATCATGCCAATCTCTGCTTCCACTGTCACAGCTTTGCTGATTCTAACCCTTATGCTTTCCTTTGCCAAGGGTCCTTGTGATTGCATTGAGCTCACCCAGATAGATGACCTAGGATCATCTGGGCATCTCAAGATCCTTAACTTGCTCACGTCAGCAAAGTCCTTTTGCCAAGCCACACCCATAGCTTACGGGGAATGAGGCATGGGCACCTTTGACACATGGCATTACTCGCTTACCATACTGAGTAAGGAGCTGTTCCCATGGCTTTGGCTCTCTTGCTTCTTGAACCAAACTCGACACCAGGAAGAGCACAGCCTTATCTTTTAGCCAACCCTGGACAACATCTTAGACTCCAGTCTATATGTGCTTTAGAAAGCCAGACTCTTAGCAACCACCAAAGGAGTGTTTCAGCTAAGATACCCATGTCTTCAGAGGAAGGAGGCAGATATGACTGATCAGATGCTGAGAGCTAGCATGTTTTTGCACATCTAGCTTCTATGTAAGTTTCTTGTAGCTCCAGCAGAGCACAGCATATTCCCTCCTGCAGGGGAGGCATAGAGTAACCTTAATCTTTATTGAAAGAGTTAACGAGCATGTTATAAAAATAGGTGTAATTTGATATGCCAGTATTTTTGCATGGCAGGATCAAAATTAACTTAAGAATAGAAAACTTCTAGTCAGACAGGAGGGACATAAAAACACTCAAAATTGGAAAAGCAATTTTTTAGTCCTCCAAACAGCTCAGAAAATAAAGACAAACAAGCAAAACCGTCTATTTATAACAAGCTCCCACTCTTTACAGTTCGTGTTACATTTGTTATATGTGTTACAAATACATTTACTAGAATGCTTGATAATAAGTGAAGGTAAAACATTTTAAGGCAAATTGACCCACTTCCCTGGCACAGTAAATATGGATTGTGAAACCAGATGTAGTAACTCAGTGTTACTCAAATAACACGTTGCATCTTTTGTTTCCCACCTGCTCCTCTTTCCTAAAACAAACCTGGCAACCACACCTTTCTCATTTCATCTCATTTTCTATGAAAATAAAATCTCATTCATAATCCCCACATCCTACAAGCCACTTATAAATCTGGGGTAGGTAGGCACAAGTTCATTTCCAATGACATAGTTTAAGGGTGTTTTTTGTTTGTTTTTTGGGGGGGGCTGGGGAGTTTTTTTGTTTGTTTGTTTTTTGCCCACTAATCTGCAATAATAATAAATAATGTTTAAGGTTCTCCCTAACCACTGCATCTCATGCTAGGTGAGGAAGCAGTAGCCCTTCTCCCCACCACCAGACATTTCTGGATCGAAAAGTGTCTTAGTCTGTAATCTCAAGGAAAAACTCATTTTCTTATGCACTTTTAAAATTAATAGTCTATAATGCATTCTCTTTATGATGTGAGAAGATAGAATACAAAAACAAATGCTTATTTGTTCTCTCTGCTGAAATTATCTAATGTTAGAAGAAGAAACTTTGCTTTCCACAGAAAATATTGGCTTCCCCATTAGCCATCTGCTAGATGGTGGGAATGTTCTGTGTGGCTTTCTCAGCTGGAACATTTGGAAAATGAATACATTGTTGCAAGAACTCACATTGTTGGCCATAATGTTTGCGATAATGTTGTTGACTTACCAGATGTCCTGGAAATTCCTGGGGTGGAAGTATTAACAGTCGCTCCAAACCCCTCGTTTCCCTGCAGAATAGTGTTTGGGATGTATGACGTTAGCAATTCTTCATGGTTTACCACGGCATTTTTCTCTCGGTCATTCTGTAGACTCAAGACAGAAAAAGACACCACTGAACTTCTCATGTTCTTCCAAACTCTGCCCTTCTCCTCAGTGCATCGCAGATCTATAATTTGCCATTTTTTTCAAAATAATTCTTCTCCAACCCCAACTATACACCCCTATCTGTATGTAAGATTAAATGGCATGACCTTCCTTGTACTTGTCTCCAGCTGGTAGAAAGGCAACACAGTCTAACAGTTGAATGCTTCGCTCACTCATTATGCCTAAGGAGTTTGTTTGAAATGTGAATAACCTGTTTTCAGCCCTGGCCTTCCCTTTTGAAATGAGATTAATGAAGTGATGAATAAAGTGAAGACTCCTTTACACTCTGGCATGAAAATAGATTAGACTTCTTCTTTTGCAAATGGAATTATCTCTTACAGATCTGCTTCTCTACTAGTTTGCCTTTCATTTAAAGCAACAGAACGCTCTGAGCAGAGCGAGGACTAACTCTAAATGGGAATCCGTTTTAATATTCCACAGAATCTTGACTGCCGTGCCAATCACACATGGCTATATTTATTTGTCAAACTACACTACGTGGTTCATTTGTATCCCTTACTTCTATCAAAAGGAGATACTATAAAGGTTTATGTCCCCAAAAGTTTTTAATGGCAACTTAATTTATATTCGAGTAACCCTATTCCACCACATCATTCCAGTTTCATTTGTTCTTTGGAGATTACATGGTTTCAAGGCAAAGGGCTGGCCTCTCTGGTCTCAGGTCACTCATCTTTACAAGCACCCAATGGCTATCCATTGTCCATCTGGGTGCTCTGCGATCAGCTAGGCCACAGAGAAGACCCTGTCCCAGTGGCCTCTTCAGCTATCAGACAGGCCCCACAGCCCTCCCCTCACTGGGCTTTGCACTCAGGTCTCATACCCTCTACTTATGTGGTTCTGCCTCCACAGTGCTCCTCCAACAAACGAAGCCAGGTCCCTCCCCATCTCCTGGGCACACTGAGGTCTCTATTCTTCCTTCCTTTTCATTCCACCCTGAGGAATCCATAGGTTTCTGGAGGGCATTGCCTCCTAAAAGGGCCCCTTTGGGTAACATACCCCCCAGAGTATGACTTTTCCCGCCCTCTAGCCTTCCCCAAAGGCGAGAGAATTACATAGCCAGCTAACTGCTTGAATGTTGGAGGGGAAAAGGGAGTAAGGAAACATGAAAAGACATTTAAAAGCATCTGGTAATACCTCAGTCATTTCATGCCATCATCTAGCTAGAAATAGAAAAGAGAAAAACAGAAGACAAAAGCCAGAAAGGAGGACGGAGTGTCAATAACTTTATAGATAATTTTCTGATATTCTGAAAATTCTGCTCCAACTGCTTTTGATAGAGGCTGGTATCCACACAACACAGCTCCACACCCCTTCATTGTCCCCACTGCTCAATGCGCAAGCACCCTCATAAGCATTATTCAATCTATGATTAAACGAATGAATAAATACAAACTGGAAACAGAAAAAACATTAGGCACCATCTCACTGTCCTTTTAACACTGTATGCTGTTCCAACAGAAGGTTTTTTGTTTTGTTTTGTTTTTTGTTTTTGTTTTTTTAATATTTTATTTATTTATTTGACAGACAGAGATCACAAGTAGGCAGAGAGAGAGGAGGAAGCAGGCTCCCTGCTGAGCAGAGAGCCCGATGCGGGACTCGATCCCAGGAACCTGGGATCATGACCTGAGCCGAAGGCAGAGGCTTTAACCCACTGAGCCACCCAGGCACCCTTGTTTTGTTTTTTTATTAGCAAGTGCCATCTCCTTTCAGAATCTCCCTGTAGAACGGAAAATCACGGAAATATAAGGCTGAAAAAACTTCAGGTTTACCTAATCCAGTGGTTTTCAAGCTTGGCTGTGCATATTAATCACCTGGGGAGATTTCACAACTACATGTGTAATCCATTCTACCCCAGACTAGAGGATCAGGTAAGTCCCAATCACTGATGATTTTTGAAAAGCTCTGTGGGTGATTCTAACATTTTGGAGGTGGAGACCCTCCCCCAGTCACACGGGTGAGCTGTCATGTATCCAAGACGCACCATCCCAAGTGAAAAAGCAACGGCTGACAACTATGTCTCCTGACCCTTTGTCCTACCTTCTTTCCACCACACCCCCACTATATCCCAACATTATAATCCATCTCCCAGTGTCCCAAAGAGGTTCTGGTCCAATTTATTCCAGTGCTGAAGACAACACATTGGAATAATATCAAATTTCACTCTCATGGTTATCTCACTTCAAAAGCATTTGTTCCCATTTCCCCAAAGAGTTACTCCGTGGCCCCCAACCCCACCTGGTCCCCATGTTTGATAAATGTTAAACAACACCTTTACGAGATGGCATTCCATTCTAGAATGACATTTAAAGGCTCTGAAGTTTAATTGCTGTGGATAACCATCGATCATCGCTGGGATGCCCCTGGGACAGTGGACTTTGAGGTATGCCATCCATCTCCTGGCGGTCCCATGGCTGGCTGCCTTCCCCTCTTCATCAGCGGTTGATGGGGCTGATGGAGATCGCTGCCGCGCTTTCAAAGTGCCTCCCGTTCCCTCACCTGCTCTGCATGACTACTGAACTGAGCCGTGTTGTGACAGTCTGCCTGCTCTTCCCTGTTCAGATTAATGAATACAGCTTTAGCTGTTAATTCAAAGCTAGTCAAGCTTGTATCCAACAATTAGAGACCAATTTTCATATTCAGCGCGAGTGTATGGGTGGAAGGGTGTGGGAGAGGAGTGCAATTTGGCATGATTCTTTACATCTGGAGTGAGAGTGAAGAAGGAAGAGCAGGGGATCCTGAAGACGGTGTTGGAAACGCTCATCAGTCAGGCTACAACAAACCCTTCCAAGCCTCCACTTCTTTGCCAGCTACAGCGATGTGACCCCGGGGGTTTGAGCTTCCTGCCCTGCAGCTAGACTGCAATCCATCAAAAATAACAAGCACACGGACGGCCCATGTCCACTCCTGCCTTCGAGGAGGGTCAGCCGCTAAGCCGGTCTTTGAAGGGGCTTTAGGATCATAGCCCCAAATCTCCCACTCCTCTTTTCCTCCCTCCACAATAAGAAATGAAATGTTTGCTTGTACACAGAATTATGCGTAATGCCCCCTTTCCAGGTCATCCAGGGCAACAAAGACGGAATCCTCAAATTCTCAAGCCTGAAATGTCCTCCCCAGTAAAGCAAGGTCTACAAATGCTCCCTTGCACGGAATGGCTGTCTATGGACCCCAGGAGCCAAAGACTGTCAAGACGCTCTCCTACTGGCATTTCTATTTACAGAAAGGAGAAAACAGGAACAGCCAGAGCATTCCTGTCCCTGGTTACTGATGGTAGAGGTGGTTCAGAGGAACACAGGCCATCCAAAGTAAGCTACACCTTGGCCCTGGGAATAGAAATCTCTCCCGAGTCATTTTGACTGATCTTACTTTTCAAGCAGGCAGCCCGGGGCAGGAGCACCGTTCGTAGCAGCCGGCGGTAGTCGGTAATGCTGATAAAGTCTAGTTACTTGCCTTATTGAATTTCTTTTCACTCTGCTGCAGTATTTAGCAGTTAACTTTGGCATTAGGCTAGCTCGGCTATGCCAGGAAGGATCAAGAATGAACTGCCATCCCCTTCTAAGCAGTGCACCCATGGGGACCACGTGGAGATGGTAGGAGTCTACAATTTACGTATCTCCACCTGCAGGTAAAAGGCAGGCAGAAACAGCACAGGCCATAACCCTTTGTCCGGATCTCCGTGAGGCTCAAATGTCTTGAAGTCTCTGTTTGCTGATTTTAAGGGATGTTGATTATTTTGTCTATAAACCAGTGACGAAAAAGACCTAACTTACAGAACTGATCCTGGCGATAAAGGAGATAAATGTAAAGCATTTAGTGTAGTGTCTACCACATAGGTTGAAGTTAATAAATGACTTGGTGGAAAGCGTATCAATAACGGGTCCTGTCTCCTGGGAGTTTACACCTAACTGGGGACACATACAATAACGGATAAGTAACAAGTAAATAAATGTTGTAGATTGAGTAAGGGCTAGAAATGACAGAAGAAACAGTGACTCTGACAGAATAATCAGGAACGAGGGTGCTGCTTTGGATAGGGTGGTCAGGAAGAGGCACTGTGAGGAGGGGATATTTAAGCTGCGACCAGACAAGGAGAAGCCAGAAGAGCCGGACACGAGGCAGTCCAAGCACAGGGAACAGAAACCACAAAACCTATGAGGAGGTAGAGAGGAAAGTGGCTGAAACGTGGACATCCAAGGGACAGAATAGGGTGAAGAGAGGTGGAACAATTCTGATTATGCTTCAAATTCTTGCTCCTCCAAGTGTGGTCCTGGCATGACCTGGCACTCGCCAGAAAGGCAGAAACTCGGGAACCAACCCCAGACCACCCAACCAGAATCCGCATTGGGACAAGTTCCCCAGACGCATCTTGCCTTTGTACATTCTGAAATTAACACTGGTTCAGGAAGCCACTGAGAAATTTAGGCGGCACATTAGCATGATGTGCTTTGTATTTTTAAAAGATTCATTTCAGACACTATGGTGAAAATGGATTAGGGGAAAGAGAGCATATTTTTACTGCTTTTGATGATTACTTTCGAGGTCGCCTGCCTAGCTTACTGTGCCTTGTCCTTCCAAGGCAGCATCCTGCTGTAATCTGGCCATTTTTCACCTAAAGCCCAGGCCAGTGGCTACTGCCCTGCCCACTGCTTAGGCACTACTCAGCACCACTGTCCCCCTCCCTTGTATTTTCAAATGTCACCCATTCCTGTGTGCCCCAGATCTCAGCTCTGCCCACCACATCAGGGATCCCACCCTCTCACAGCCTGATGAACCCCTCAGAGGCTGGAAACAGCCCTGCCTTCCATCCCGCACCCCGCACCCTCAGCCGGCTCTCTGTCGGACCCGGCCTCTGCCTATTTAGAGGTGGTTCCTGGCCACACCCATCTGTTCCCACTGCATATCCCCTTCCACACCCCAGGAATTCAGAGACCAGGGGAAAAATGAGCATTCCTCGCCACTATAATTAGATTCCAAAGAGAAGGGACTTCGTAGGTAAATGCCAACCATCTTCATATTAAAAAAAAATAAAACTTTTTTAATCGATTGTTGGGGGAGCTGTTAATGTGCTAACCACTTTTAATTCAATATTTGACAGTAATTGCAACAGAATTACATTTAACAAGAACCTCTATGGGTTTTTAGCAGTCAGATGAGGTAACAGAACAGGTCTTGTTAAGTAAGGAACTGAAATACAATCAAAGGAGCCTTCATGTCTGTGGCTGAATCTGAGTGACAGAACTACCAACAGTAAGCCCCAAAGATGGCTCAAACCGGTTGTCTGGAATAAGAAACACGAGAGAGCCCTGTGCTGGGTGGAGAAGAGTCAAAAACACTGGGGCTGGTGAGCAGGTAGGTCACTGAGGATGGACAAAGATCTTGCTCAGCTAAAAGCGGTCAAGGAGGCTGGGAGCCAAGGACAAAGGGAAAAAAAGGGTATTTCTTAAAGATCTCTAGTAAAAGTTCATAGGTAACTTCTGCAGCAATACTACAAGCACACTGAGTCCCTCCCCATTCCGTGGCAAGGGCAAAGATGATTTTCCCTCATTCTGTGATGTGCTCTGCAGAGCACACCCCGGGCACGTGAGTGCCCAGCACCCTTCTCTCACAATGGCATCATGAAGCAGCCCTTATGTTAACAGAGCTCAATCGGACCTGGGAAATGAGGGCAACATTAAAAGAGGGGTGTTTATCTGAGAGACAGAGGAGAGCGGGGAGAACATCATGAGGGCTTAATCAGGTCGCATTGCGTTTCATCCTTGGGAGATCTGAGTTAGGCAGCTGGGCACACCACAGAGGCATGGCTCCAAAATTGTTTTCATTAGGCACTTTCTTGAAACCCTCTGAAGAAGCTCACCTTTCTCACCTCAAATGGCTATGTCATCACCTTTATTTCTGCTCTGACTCTGGCTTTAATGGATTTTCTGAGCTTCTAGCTTTGAAAGCATATAGAAAGGACAGCCTCACCTGAGTACCACAGCTGTTACTCAGATCAAATGTCATCTGTCCTCAGGGACAGCTTTAACTTAAGAACAATGTTCAAATTTGGGGGTTTAAAACAAGCAAACAGATTCTATATATTTTCAATGGTCTCTAAAAGAAGCGTCAGGAAGACGACTCTTATTTTCTCACCATTTGACACTATATCTGTTATAAAACAAATAAAAGAAGTCAAAATGACATTTTATACCGTATCTTTGGGGGTGAAATAATGTTAGAAGAAAAAAAATCGCTAACCAAATATTCACATTGCTTTTTAAGGGAAAAGAACCTTTGGATACAAAGTTCATATTTGACAGGTAATGTGACAATAAAAGGGGGAGAAACATGAATTAAAATGCAATGAAAAGTTCATATTCTCCGTGCACAGAAAAATAAGTGGATGTCCTTAAATTGATCAGCTCTCCAGCTGGGAGAAGGCTTCAGATGATTGATAGATGTGTGATGGTTTTTCTTTTAGATATAGGTTGAACCACAGTGAGGAGATTAATTGGAGTCACTTTTTTAAGAGAACACAAAAATGCATTTGTAACGTACTTTGCTTTGCATAGAGTAGAAACTTAAAAGTGCTTTTACAATTAATCCAAAACCAAGGGATAGGCTGATGGTGGAGAACCAGGGATTCTATTATTTAGTGTAAAGAAAAAAATGCTCTAAACATTGGAATTCATTGGGAAGCCAAACCTAAAGGTGGTGGCAGAGGGCAGAGGCAAAAGCGGTGGCTAAACACTGGGGGGAGAGCTGGTAATGGGTCATCATAGCCCCAAACCACGATGCGAGTTCTCAAACTCTCATCAACAAAACCCAGGAGACCTACTGGCTGTCATGCACCAGAAAGAGGCTGAAAAAGTGTTGAAGCAGAATCCGATTACATGCATAAATGTAATTCTCCAAACTGACTACTCGTGAAAATCACATGGGAAACTTCCGAGAGAAGAGATTCTAGGAGTCCCTTGACACTCACGGAATCAGAAACACCAACTGGACCCTAGGATATTTCCTAGCGTTCAGAACCTCTGCTTCTTTTCAGCTGAATCAGCATCCTTTTATACCAAGGTCTAAGTATAAGATATGGGGCCCCCGTTTTAATGACAAAACATTTGGAAGATCACTGCATTTGTAGTTGTAGTGGCCACTACTACTGCTGAATGAGAAATTTAGCAGCATATATGCATGGTAGCTCTGAGGTCAGTGGTTGGGAATCACTGATAGGGAGCAGGAACTTCACGGGGGCAAGTACTATCTCCCAGACCCTAACTCTGTGCCTGATAGTTAATGGGTGATCATGAAACATTCAGCTAATTAGGGAATCAGAAAGCCTCCAAATATTGTCTTTCAGGTAAGAGTGAAGATTTAGGAATACTATATCCGGTGGTATTGCAAAGATCACAGTAGAGAGGACTTCACACCCAAGTTTTATAATTTCCGAACAACTGGACCCAGGAATCTTGCCCACCTTGACCTTTGAGACCTCTGTGCTTATTCCTTTGTATCTTGTGCTTATCCCAATGAGAGGTTCACAGGAAGTGTACAATAAATGTACAGTAAATGACATTTGTTCAACAAATCAATGTATCCTTTCTGAGGGTCATTAGGAAAAGTCAGATTCATCAGTGATAAGGAAAACTTGGGGGGAACCTCTTCCAATTATCTTCAAAATAAAAACACACTAAAGAGAAACTATATCTAAGCTATATGAATGTCATTAATTTACATGATTCTTAGATCAAAATAAAGCTATTTTAAGTTACTTAGATGGTTAATTTTTTTTATTTTATCAATTCTTTATTAAATTAATAGAAATGAAGGTGTCTGAAACCTCAAGGAGTTTCCCCATATATCCACCATGATTCAGCCATTTCTGTTGGATTTGCCAACCAGACTGACAGGGAGAATCATATCTCAGGATTTCTGTTAGTCTTCACTACCTGAAGCCTCCCCCCTGCCCCGGGTCACATGTCACACGTGGTCACAGGTCACACATGGTCAACTTACACATTATCGTCTTGGGAATGAAGCTGCCTGTCCATGCCTCCCTCTATTTTCCCTTTCCACTGGTTGGCATGTGGACGTGGCAGTGACCCAGACACGGACAGCACCCTGCATGATGGTGGAGCCACAAGACAGAAGGAGCCTGGGTCCTAGAATGACTGTCATGAGCAAAGTCTGCCCCATACACCTAAACAGCTCGCCTTCGGACTGTTATGTGCAAGGCAATAAATTTCCTCCTTGAGTCCCTGCATTTGTGATTTGTTTCTTTCAGAAATTTAGCTAATGTCTACATTTTCTACTCCTTATTCTAAAGGTCTAAACATCTAATGGTTTGTCTACAGTGGGTATACCCATTGCAATTCCCTCAAAAGGGATTGTATGGATTAAAGCAAGTACTCTATTTCATTATTCTACACAGATGACAGCCACCCATAGAAAATGTTCTCAAGACAACTGTGCCAAGGAGTGAAAAACGGTGAGACCACAAAGCTAAAAATATTATGATACACAGTATTTTTTAACCTAGATATATCATCTGAAGGTGCATTTTGTTTGGCATACTTTAAACACATTCTCAGTGACAAGAAACAATATTTGTGAGTTTACATCTGGGCATGTGCATAGAGTTAATTAGCAAACTCCCAACTTACTGTGCATGCAAATTTCAAAGTTCAAGAAGTGGCAATTTACTCACATAAACCTTATGCAGCTTTTATTGTTTTGTCAGATCTGCTTACTTAAATGCATAAATTAAGTACTATGTGTTGTACCCACTTAGAAATATGGCAGGATTCCTTGGGAGAAGTGAAAATTAAAATGTCAGAAAGAAAAAGGCTTTGCCATCTCAGCCTCAAAGGTGCGCCATGGGATGAATGTCAGTTCTGGGAGATGTGTTCGCTGCCAGGCTGAGTGTGGCGACAAAATCTGGTGCTTCTCCTAGGCCACCTCTTCTGACACACACACTTACTCCTGGCACAGAAGATGTCTGTATCTGCTGGGCATGGAGGATGCCCATGCTTCAGGGAAATGGTCAAGCAGAGTTCACCTCCCCTTTTTCCAGGGTTTCATTGGACATTTCAGGACCAAAAATGGGGATCCAAGATTCTCAGGTCAAGGCCCCTTTGTTTTTCCACATAAGCAGACTTCTTAATTCTTTTTGTCTGAATGGTCTACACATTCCTGGTGGAAGGCTCAATTTTCCTTTGCCCTGCTTCCTTTATGACAGAAATGATCCCCTATTTTAAAAGATAAAGATTACCCCCACAGTACTCTGTGAAATTGCTTGCTACCATAATTATTCATTTAATATTTTCAGTGCTTTACTTAGGACTACTTTAAAACAGATTACTTATTCTTATGTTAGTTGAAATTGTTCAGCGGCTCCCATGATATATTTTAAGTGACTTAGGTATCCTTGAAAGTGATGAAAGAGGCTTCTCCAACAACATCTGGCATTTCAAAATGGCGCAAATGTGTGGCGTGTACACATGCATGCAAACACGTGTGCACACACACACGTGTGCGCACACACATTTACTCTTGGCAAGACTGAATGGGTCAACAGACACAGCAAAGCACTTTGTTTTATGTTGGAAAATTAATTCACATGGCAAAGCTGGTTACCTTTTATAAGCTGGTCAGAAGTTTAACCAGAAACTTGGCTCTGACCAAGTTTTTATTACTAAAAACATGAGAAAGGATAAATTGTTACTGTATAAGGTTTACTTTTGGTGGATATGTTTTTTAAAAGCTAGCGGGCCTTCTGGGCAGTGGGAAATAATTACGTTCCTTGATGCTTAAAGTTAAGATAAATCTATCATTTTCTCTGGAGATATTGATATCATATCCCAAGATAATTTATTTTTGAGGAAGCAGGCTCCCTGCTGAGCAGAGAGCCCGATATGAGGCTCGATCCCAGGACCCTGGGATCATGACCTGAGCCAAAGGCAGAGGCTTTAACCCACTGGGCCACCCAGGTGCCCCCAAGATAATTTAAACAATTTCCCGGTAATACTGTCAAACTATCAATGGGATGATCAGGTAGAGTTCTGCTCAACTTCCATCTCAACTTAATTTTGCCAACAGAACAGATATCAAAGGGTAGAGAAATCCTGCCTATTTTCTAAACATCTACTACTCAGATAAATACTAAAAATGGAACCTCTATCCATTATGTACTCCTGAACATTTTTGCCAAAGGAAAAAAAAAAAAAGAGAGAGAGAGAGAAAGAAAATCCTCATTACTTCACATTCAACTCTCTTCTACTTCTTAATTTTAAAAATTCAAAGTATATTTTTGACTGGCTGGTTCCCACCCTACCCACATTGCCACAGGCAGTTTAAAGGAACATAAAAGGGAGATGATGTGGCATCACTGTCCATTGTCACCATGGCCCTCTGCACTGAGCCCAGCCATCTGAAAGAGAACTCATCTCTGGGTCTTACATCGAGTGTTTACTTTTTATCATTTCAAAGTGTTTCTCTCTGATAACACTCCTGTCAAATTTATGAATAAGTCTGGAAATTTTCAAGATAAGCTGAAATTGGTCTTATTTGTTGGCTTCTGACTCAAATTCCTTCCACCTCTTCAGGGAGGAAGCTACTGATTTTAGAACCCAACTGCTGTATGTTTCTTTGCCCCAGCTCGAGCTGTAAATCACACTTGGTTTCACAGATTTGATAAAGCCTGTGAGCTTATAATGTCCCTGCCAGAACAAGCCAAGAGTTACTTCCTGGGGAATGAAGCCAGTCGGCAGCCCTTCCAGCCACATAAATATGACCCTATTAGGTGGAAGTCAGTGGGCCTGTCTAAAGGTGGGGATTTGCCCAAACAGCTCCAGAAAGTAGCATGATCAAAGTGATAAGAGAAATTTCCTAAAAACACAAGGGGAAAGAAAACAACAGAGAGTTCTGTGTTGATTTTTGTCATCTGCCCTTCAACTCTGCTTGGATTCTTCAGCAAGTAAGATTTCCTACCAATACATGACCTGTTTCTATATAAAAACTTGAGCTTATCCACTAATACAGCCCATCTCTCACACCTCAGATCCCACATCACATCACAAGCTGCAATTTCGAAAAGCGAGAGCACAAAGACTTGTACAGGTTTCAGCAGTGGTGGGGAGAGGATCAGGGAGTTATAAAAATTCGGATATCAGGTTTACACATTCCACGTCTTTCCAACATTAAAAGATACTTAGTGCCCTTTGGGGGTTTAGGTAAAGACCAATGGTAATGGCAGAGAAGAAGAATTACATTGTTGCCTGAGATATATTTTGCCCATGAATAAAAAGGGAATATAATAGAACTGATAATGGTTTATTATCACAAGAACTGCCTTGCTCAGTTGGCTCTTCTCTGACTCTATCAAAGACCATCTGTAACATGGAAACACACTGTTTGAATATTCACTCATTTAATTCACGCATTATATGCTGAGCATCGCATCACACACACACACACACACACACACACACACACACACACACTATACGCATTTGTGTCTAATATTATTGACACAAAGAACATGCCTGCCTGGTTTGGGGGAGGAGAGGGAGAGCATAGACAAGCACTTAAAATCTAAAAGACAAAAGGAAGTTTGGATTTTTTTTCTCAACATGGATACACTTTATTTCTAGTTTATCCCCAAATAAGGGGGGTTTATATTTCACTGTATACATGAGTCAGTGTTTGTAAGTCTTCATAAAAAAGTCTGAGAATAAAGGACTCTAAGCTTGATGTACTAAGACATCAATGTTAGACAAACTTGAATAAATGACGATGCATTGTTTTTATTCTCTGACATCATCTTTAATAAAATAAAATTTTAAAACATAAATCTCTAAAAATCTGACAGGACCCTTAAAGATTCAACTAGTGCAACACTATCATTTTATTGATGGGCCAATGGGAGACCCACAGGGGTCAGGACTACTACCATTACACAAATAATTGCTGTGGGATGCAGACATGATTAGTCATAGAAAGGGGTGGAGATTACACCTGGAATGACTTTCCACCTTGTGAAATAGCAACTGTGCTCAGACTCATGCCTGCGCCATGGCTCTCTTTGTTCAAGTGCTCCAGGAAAAGTGAATATGTGATTAAGACAGATTTTTCAGCTAGGCCCTGAAAAGGCTTTCCTGCCAGGGAGAACTTGCTTTCAAGTTTCCCTCTCCACATGGTCTTAACAAATTAATGGATGAGACTGAGATTAAAATATCTCAAATTAGACACTAAATTCGGTGAATTGTTTTCACTATATAATTAGAATAAAAATCAAAATTGCAAACCTGCCAGTTCCCAGAGCTTTTCAGGTCTTCACAAAAGGAGAACTCACTGTCTCTTCATCTTTTTATTAGGGACAAAACCCAATGAATAGACATCACCAGCTTTGGGGAGGTGGGACTGGGCCACGTTTCATCATGTACAGACCTCCTGCAAAGAGTTCAATTACCCAGCTCCTGGAAGGAGACACTGCAAAACAAATTAAGTGGGCACTGGCAGACTGAAGGCGCCTGATCTCACCCTCAGTAAGCTGATGGGTACAACTGTGTCACTTGACAGCCAGCTCTGTACCGAGCCGCTTGACACAGAGACATCCACGCTCTGAAGCTGTCATCTAAGGCACATCACATCTGCTCTGTCTGTTCCTCATATAAGGCACCCCCTTCCTAGAAGGACCCCTCTCGGGGATATCAGAAACCTTCTGCAAATGAGAACCACCATGTCAATCCTGAGAATAAGCCCAAGGGATACAGTGCCTTCCTGTTTTCTTCCCATGAAGAAACCCAGTGAAAAGGGTTTGTGCCCAGTGAAAAGCACAAAGCTGGGAATAAGACATACACAGTAGTAAAGGACATTCAGGGAGATCATTTGTGTGTGATCCCATGGAGTCATGCCAACAGAAGAGTCCTGAGGTAGCTCCTATGGGAACTCCGTTTTCCAGGAACTATATTTAAAGTGGATTGGCCAGTCCCTGAATGCCTTACTTTATTTCTACGCTGTACCTGCTTCAAAGAGTTAGTCTTGTGGCTCCAGGGAAGAATAGGGTGACAGAACTTTTCCAGCTGCATTCCACTGAATAAGTGGGAAAGGCAAAAAAGCAAATTCTTTTCTTTTTTTTTTAATTTTATTTATTTATTTATGCTAGAGCTGGAGAGAGCACACACAAGCGAGGGGAGGAGCAGAGGGAGAGGAACAAGCAGGCTCCCCTTTGAGTGTGGAGCCCAACATGGGGCTCAATCCCACGACCCCCAGATCATGACCTGAGCTGAAATTAAGAGTCGGACATTCAACCAACTGAGCCATCCTGGCTCCCCCAACAAATCTCTTCTTTTAGTCAGCATACAACATCATTTAAAAGTCCATCCCTAATGTCACTGCCCTAACATCTCAAATTTGGAGACACCTGTGAGCATGAGATCAAATCCTGACACAGCCAGTTGGAGCTACTATTTTCAGACCTTGTGAATGTCTAATCTCATGGTACCCTGGGAGATTACAGAAGTATTTCATTGGGGGAAGTCATTATTTTCTACCTTTTGTGGCACTTTCCAGTGTGCAAACAGTTTTTACATGTGTCACTTTATTTAGTCTTCACATCACAAATCATCAAAAATTTTTTAAAGGTTTAATTTTCAAGTAATCTCTACATCCTACTTGGAGCTTGAACTTAAACCCTGAGATCAAGAGTCTCACGCTCCATGGACTGAGTCAGCTAGGTGTCCCAGAAACTGTCAGTTTTACAGAAGATACTGAGGTTCATAAAATTTAAGTGGGCTTGCCACAGCTCACACAACTGGGAAAAAAGAAACACAACTGAAGCCACATGCAATGGACTTCTGCCATGTTTGCTCATCAGTACTAGTGGGGTTCACTCCTAAGTGTTTCTTGATAGAAAGCATGGCCCAATGCCCCATCTTTGTGCACCACAGTGAAGTCACTGGACATTATATATGTACAATGTTCCATAAATAGCAACGCCCTTTGCAAAGCTTATAAGCAATTCCTTACCCAGTCAGCCATCACCTCTAATTACTGCCATTTTCCTCCAGCACTATTTCTCTCTGGCCAAAGCCCTATGTCTCATGATTGGTTAAGTAAATGCCAATAGTCATAGATATCAAAGAAGCAGAAAGAGGCTGAGCTCCTTCTCCCAGTTCTCTGGGATTAGGGTGCAAGCCCATGACACAACAGACATTGATGATAAAAGTCTCTTCCTCTGGTCCCTAAGACTTGAGGGAGGAGTGAAAGGTAAAGGGAAAATCAGGTGGCCCCCAGAGCAAGTGGAGAGCTCTGGTCCAGCACAGTGGTGGTGAGGATTAGATGGGGGAACCTCCAAGTACAGGGATGAAACCACCCAGCTGCCTGGAGCCCAGGTTCCCCTGGCTAACTGTTCATTGTGTCAGTTTCCCAACAGCCCTGCAATAATCTGGTCTGCTAAATTAGCCACGGTCAGTTTCTGTTATTCCCAACAAAGAACCCTGCATGCCAAACCCAACTGTCCAATTTTAATATCAGTGGTTTCTCTAATACCCTCAGCCTCTTATAATAATTAAATTTGGTATTGAATAAGGCTCTAAATACCTAATATACCCTTTCCTAAAAATCAGAAAAACTAGTGTCTCATATTGTTGAGTCTAATCTGAAGTCCATAAACATTAATTTTTTGCCCTTTGGCATTACATAATACAGAGTTAACCTAAAAGGAGGCTGGAAGGACCGGTTATTGCCTTTTTTTGCTAAAAGTGTCCAGGACTACTCCAACTTACAGTAAGTGCCTCCCCCCTGGAACTCGCAAGACTTACTGTGGATGGCATCATTTGGCAAGCAACCACCTATATTGTCTTACAACAATTCCTGCAGTAGTATCATGTCCTAAACATAGCCTTATATTTGGCTCTTAAATGTTTCATGTACTACTGTCCTTTTTTTTTTTTACAATTAGAATTATGTCAAGTTGGAAGAAGGCAAGGACTAGATACTAAATTTATAGCTTGTGCCTATAAAAGGTACCTACTCCTCTGTAAATTTGATGTAAAAATGTGTCTTCTAATTTGAGACTAACCAATTAGTCTGTTTCCTTCTATACCTTACAACCTCTTTTTTTTTAATTTTATTTATTTATTTGACAGAGAGGGAGCGAGATCACAAGGAGGCAGAGAGGCAGGCAGAGAAAGAGAGGGGGAAGCAGGCTCCCTGCTGAGCAGAGAGCCTGACGTGGGGCTTGATCCCAAGACCCTGAGACCACGACCTGAGCCAAAGGTCCTGAGCTGAAGGCAGAGGCTTAACACACTGAGCCACCCAGGCACCCCACATTATATCTTCTCATCTGCTGGTGCAATAACATACATAGATGAAAATCATGGCCACTGGCTCAAGAAAGATCTCCACCATCAATGACTGCCCAATATCACTGAAGCAGCCGCTGACATGAAGCAGCCAGAGAAGAGGACTCTAGAAAAAGTATGGCAATAATTATAGGTTGGATAGGGATCCTTATAATAGGATTATGTTAACTATGAACACACACACACAGAGTATTGATGCATTTGAAATACTCAATGACTTCACATGTTGTGTGAAGAGATCCTTTCCTCCTTGTCACTCTGCCCCTGCCTAAAAGAACAGAACTCATACACAAAGAAGTGGCTGGTAATTGTCATTTTTGCCACAGACCCAATATTCCCTAGTCATAATTATATCTAGAAACAAAGTAAAACAAAATAAAACAAGCCTCTGGTAAATGCAAACAGTAGGATACAGGGAGAACCGCTAGTGGGAAATTGGTGATGGTACATGCATATTTTAAAAACATTTCTTTCAACTGCCAGTCGCCTTGTCTAATCAGGTTACCTCTATTCTGAAGGAGCAAATATCAAAGTCAAGATGGAATATAAATGCAGCATTATAATATATGGCATGTAGAATGAAGATATGGCAAAGGTTGACATTGATGATGATTAAACCATTTGGGATTTGGTCTTAGAGACATGAGCATGGAATCCATAATCACCAGCCCTCCTCTCCTCTGTATACAGTACCAGCTAATATACAGCGGCTTTGTAATTACCTACTAAAAGATAGGTGGGGAGTTCATTAACCACGCTAACTACAAGAACAATTTATGCTAAATCATCAGCAGGAATGTTAAAAACACTTCTTGAAAACCAAAATAATGTTAAAGCAACCTGAGTGGGCACAGAACATCTATTTTCTAGGGCAAGAAAAAAGAGAAAAATGACAAGAAAACAGAAGATGAGAGCAGGAAAGTATTTTCTTTGTCATTCCCAACTGAATGACAGGTGCAAGTCTATTATGTGAAGAAAATGGTGTGTCTCAGAGATGATGGCCTCACAGATAAAGAGTATCATTGGCAGCTGCTGGCTCCTCAAGACCTCACCACTTGTCACCCAGAAGCCCAATTTGTTATTGCTCCAAGGGATTCCATCTCCTGGTCCCTCACCTCTGAGGTGTGAATCAGACAGAGAAAGGCAATATCCGAAAGTTTTTTGAGATGTGTTTTAGTATCATGCCCATTTGTATGTAACTCTATCGGATGGTCTGGAACCCCAGAACAAAAGATGATGGCTGCTTGGCAGAGAAGTGTCATTGTGAAATTAACAAAAGCAGCACAAAAAGAGATTTTAAAACATCATTTCGTAAGTACATATAAGCATCAGGAACTACATTTTACTCAAGGGTTTCCTTAATCCAAGAGCATTAGGTCTATTACTTCAAGATGAAGAAATAATTCCTTCTGATTAGGCAATGTCAACTAAAACAAAAAAAATTTTTTTTTTTTTGCAAAAGCCATCCATATATAAATGCATATAATTACCTTTTTCCCCGAAGGAACAGAATTTTTAAAGGGGGAGCTGATTCAGATAATGTTTTCAGCTCTTTCAAATGAAAACGCTTCTTTGGAAATTTTCCACACATTTGGCATCAGAAGTCTCCTCTGTTCGAGCTGCACTAATTAGAGGCATGTACACGGAGGTTGCAATGTAAGGTGAAGGGAGAGGAACATTAATGACCCAGGCTATGATATCATTTGTGAGAACTTCTTTCCACTGATCTGACACTCAGTGAAGTTCAGCTTTCAATTCTGTCTTTGAAGCCCAGATCAAGTAGTGTCGTGGACACATGTCTTTTGTGTTACACACTCATTTTTTTTTCCTAAATTGCTGTGGACTCCCTGTGCAAGGAGGCATCCACCCCAACACTGGCAATGGACACCGCTCCAAACTAGTTTCTCATTTGCCGTAAAGTCTACAACGACAACGTTTGTGGCTTTTTGGACAAGGCCATATCTAAAGAGGAGAATACTGCCTTGGAAATGGTAAATGGTGACTAGAAAATCCAGCTCTACTAAGCACTTCTTTTTTTCCCCCAATTCATGGTCAGCTGTGAAACTGACCAACAGGTGAGCCCAAGAAGGGTAGGCTCTGCAAAGCCACTGGTATGATTCCAACAGGGCAGGTAATTTTAAAATTTCTTTGAGGCAGGAAGTGACCACTCTTGCTTTCACTGCAGAAAAAAAGGAGCTGGAAAAACAAAACTGTTAGTCATTGGCAGTGCCCTGCCCTCCTGGTTGGCACCACTGACCTCCATTTCTCCACCCACCTGATGCCTAGACATCTCTTACAGCCTTCTGCCTCTGCCTCGGCTTATTTCAGTAAATGATTTCTGATGGAGAACAATGTTCCCAAACCCCACAGATGGAAGCTTCTTAAAAATACCAGTGCCTAAGCATCATCTTTTTTTAAAGATGTCTCCAGGGGTTCTAATGTCCAAAGAAAATTACGAACCACTGGAACCTTTCTACTCAAATTATAGCCCCAGTCTAAAACATGAGCATGAGAGCTTGATAGAAATGCACAATCAGACACCACCCAGACCTATTGAATCTGAATCTTCGTTTTCACAAGAAGTACTGCTCTAGAGCCA